>JARCZZ010010517.1:4316-25793 GCA_030323915.1 Brotogeris chrysoptera
AGAAAGCAAGTAAAGGGCTATATATATTACAAAATGAAGTTAAGCCACTGCGAAATAAAGGAGAGGCAAGCAAAGACAGAGAGTGACAGGAAGATTGCAACAGAGGTTAAGATAAATTATAAGAAATGTTTCAAGTAAATACAGAACAAAAGGTCAGCAAGGGAGACGACAGGAACTCTAACAGATAAGAATAATTTATTGACATAAGGGTAGACAATGCTGGGAAGAAACAGATGAATCCTTATTGCATTGTTCACTGAGAAGGCCAGGGAGCAGAAGCTGGCAGAGATAATAGACATGCTTCTACCTATCTTCTGCTGGGAAAGAAGAAACATGGATAGAAATGAGGATTCCTTAAGAACAGGTCACCATATTACAGCTGCCAACTCCCTGGGCACTATCTCTCCAGCTTTTGTATAAGGGTCTTCTTTGTATCTAATGCTACGCAATAGACTCTCCCAATGTTTTTCTTATCTCTCCATTTGCACAGGTGAGCTTTAATGCACGCTAGAAATTTGCCAGAGAGGATCAAATCCCTGTAATTTTTAACTGTAGTAGCTTTCCCCATCTACCTGCCTCTTACTTCTGCAGTACAGAAGAGTGTTTGCTTCCACAAATTACAATCTGTCTTCATAGTAGTCATGGTCTGCTTTCAATGAGTTTGGCAGACCACATTAAAAGAGAGCGTTTCAAGAACTATGCCACACAGAAAACAAACATTAAAAATTGTCAAAGATTACAGATTAGATGAGGTTCATGCTGTTATTCAGAGGGAAGACTGAAAAATAAGCCCTGAAGCTAATGATGACAGCAAATATATTTCAGTACATGTGTAAGGAATTTTTTATGATGGATTTCAATTTTGAAAGATGTAGAGAAAATGTCCACATTTCTTTGTTTCTTATAGTATGAGAAGATCAGAATTCTGAGTATTTGCTGAATTCTTACTGTAACCTGCTCAAGCCATAGAAATTCCACTGAAATAGGTGCAATATAATTATGTTAAATATCTCTTATCTTAATTCTCCTGGAAATATTGTTCTCTAATGTCAAAAAAGGTGATAAACTAACGGCTTATAACATTAGGCGAATTCAATACAAGGTCAATAAACTCTGAGCAGAATCTTAACATTCTAATATAAATAAGCATGGTAGGCCTATTTCATGAGTAAAAATCAAAGAGCAAACAGATTATTTTAAATGAATTTTAATAATGCGTTCAGGATGTTAAGTCTCTTGCTTTGTTTTGTGTTTTTTTTCTGGTAAACATGAGATTGCATTTTCCCCCTTTTTTTATTAAGGGAACTTTTTCTATAATGTTTGAGCTTCTTGTGGTTTAACCCCAGCTGGCTACTAAACCATACACAGCAGCTCACTTTCTCTCCCCTGCAGTGGGATGGGGGAGAGATCTAGAAGAGTAAAAGTGAGAAAACTCATGGGTTGAGATGTAATTTAATAGGCAAAGCAAAAGCCATGCATGCAAGCAAGGCAAAACAAGGAATTCATTCACCATTTCCCATCAGCTGACAGGGGTTCATCAGGGCTCCATCACACATAATGGTGACTTGAGAAGACAAACACCATCACTCCAAATGTGTCCCCCCTTTCTCCTTCTTCCCCCAGCTGTATATGCTGAGCATGATGTCACATGGCATGGAATATCCCTGGGGTCAGTTGAGGTCAGCAGTCCCAGCTACATCCCTTCCCAGCCCCTTGTGCACCCCCAGCCTGCTCTCTGGTGGGGTGAGGGGCAGAAAAGGCCTTGACTCTGTGCAAGCACTACTCAGCAGTAACTAACACATCCCTGTGCTACCAGTACTGTTTCCAGCACAAATCCAAAACATAGCCTCATAAAAGCTACTAGGAAGAAAATTAACTTTACATGTCACCAACTTTATGAGTTAACGCTAGGAATTTAGTTTTCAATAAACAAGGAAAAATAGCTGTTGAAAAGAATGGAGGATACACAAGTTATTCGACTATTTCAAAGCTATGGCATACTTAATATTTCAGTGTACACATTTATTTTCAATTTTTTTTTCTGTTCAGTTCTCACTTCACTTCTATAAACTATTCCTCCTGTTCTTACTTATTTATTGTGTCACCAATATTTGCTATACCAGCTAGGTTGTCTATTAGATCTCAGAAGTATTTTATTTGACCTCTAGGTAAATTTTATCCTCACTGTGCAGCAACTCTTTGGCTCTGTGTTATCTTCTGAACTTTTCTGTTGTCTATTGTACAGTATTTTGTCTATTACAGTAACACAGAAACTGAAATGCAATACTGGTGCAACTGGCAAAAGCTAGGGTATGCTAAAACCCCAATCTCACTATAGAATCATAGAATAGTTAGGGTTGGAAAGGACCTTAAGATCATCTGGTTCCAACCCCCCTGCCATAGGCAAGGACACCTCACGCTAAACCATGCCACCCAAGGCTCTGTCCAACCCGACCTTGAACACTGCCAGCGATGGAGCATTCACAACTTCCCTGGGCAACCCATTCCACTGCCTCACCACCCTTACAGTAAAGAATTTCTTCCTCATATCTAATCTAAACTTCCCCTATTTAAGTTTGAACCCATTCCCCCTTGTCTTATCGCTACAGTCCCTCATGAAGAGTTCCTCCCCAGCATTTATAAGTATCACCTATATTTTTAATTTTTTTAATAATATACTTACATGTACACTTACCTCATGAGCCAAATTGTAACATATTTGTGTGTGATTTCATAGCCCATTTCTTTCTCCATGCTTAGTTTGAAAGCGCAACCACCAGTTTCTCACACAAATCAACTGTATGGTCAGATACAACATCATTATTGCAGTTATTCATTAGGCGTTCACAGTCCATGGACTTCTGATGTAAATTTGAGGTACTGCTGCACAAATTGCACATCTGTTTCTGTTAATAGTCTATCAAAATCCATACATACGTTTAACTAAAAGCAGTGGACCTGGATGCTATAGAACTATTTTGGCTAAACTAATTCTCAGAAGGGGATCAGAGTGTGGCTGTGGTTAAAAGATTTACTGTTATCCAGTTTCTTCCATCCACTTACTGTGAGTAGGCACTCTGCCTCCTTCAGGATGTAGCTAATGACCTCAGTGCACTTGGCTGCCTGAATCTCCCTTCCAGCTGTACCTCTGCACATCAGGCAGCTGCCTGGCCCTGGTTCTGGGGTCATAAGATAGGCCTCTAATTTATAACGATAAAATCATTCTAAAAATAAAACAAGATGAGTCAGAAGCCTAAAAGATTAGAACAGAATAGAAGACAATGTATTAAATGAGGTTTCCGACTTGGACTGGGCAATTCAGGCATGAAATTTCTACCTAGTTGTAGACCTGGAAGTATCATGTTTCACAATCAGTTAGCAATTTTCCTGCTATTATTCAGTTATTATATTACAGCTCTTAATTCTGTTCTTTCCCTCCAAAGATTACAAGCACTGCCTGTATATGAGCAAAGAAATGTTCAGCCATGCTAGCATTTGTGAAAACAATTATATTTCACAGATGGGTAAATAAGAAAAATTAAACTACTTTTAGGATTAACCATGCATTTTGTAGCAGAATTGCAAAGGGAATTTGGTTTGGGCTTTTTTTCAGTCTTTAGCCTTGCACTATATTTTCTGGTAAATGCTTTGGCATACCAAGTGAAAAATGTTGTCATCATATGAATGGATAGAAATTTCCAAGGAACAGGTTGTTTATGTCATTGTTACATAAGGGTAAATAATTACAGAAGATGAGCAGCTTTACAGATTTCCAGCTTCACCTTTTTGGTTTTTGTTTTTTTTTTTTTTGGTTTACACCCTCATTTCTCCTCCCACATGTTACTTGACCTAAAGGACCAACTGAAATACACAGAGTAAAAAGGTGAATTTACAGGATGAAAACTCCAATTTTCTGTGTTGCTGTGCTCTGAGAGATATTTATCCTGAAGAAGGAAAAAATAAAATGCAAACTAGTAAAAAGCCTTCCCAGTTTGGCCAAACCACATACAGTGGAAATGCTGTTTCTTGGAGACATAATCTTAGATGCCAATATGCATAAATGGAGAAATCCCAGAGCAAAATTTTTACTCAGCATTTCCTGGGATGGAGAGCTTACTGCTTCTGGATGTTCCTCTCCAGAAAATGGAGAGCTTCTTCATTACCCAAGCAAACTCCATGAGTTTCAATGGGGATTTCACTGCTGCTGTCACCATACTGCAACAGCACAACTACTGAAAGTGCCTGTCCAGAAACTATGGGCAAACTGAGCTGATTGGATGACTCTGTGCATGGCAAGTGTGTTGTCCATTTCTTTACTGTGTAAATCATGATCCTACAGGCAAAGTTGTTTGTAGTTATCAAGGTACTCATTTTCACTGCTTTTTACTATATGTATTCAGAAGGCATTAGCTATTGTAATAGCTATATCTGTATTACTGCCAATAATAAATTATGTAAGTGGATATTTGACTCCTAGGATGCCAAAAAACATCAAACCTTGCACAAGAAACAAAATATTCTGGCTGAAATATGATTACTTATACTGCTACCTTTTTTACTTGAGTGTAGACTTTATGAAAATTCTGCCCCAAAATTGTCCCCATACTCATTCCACATCAGTGTTAGAAGACACACATAAGCAGTAGTACATACACTGCCAGTTGTGTCTGAAGTGTCCATTTGCAGTGTGTGTATGGCGGTATTTTAGCACTAGCTGCACAAGAGATAGAGTTGTTACTCAACTGTCAAAATAAGTAGAAAGCAAACACCAATTTGATTTGGCAGGGGAGTAACACAGAATCTGTGTGATGTGAGACCTTTTTTGAACTAGAACTACTATGTTCAATTATATTTTTACCTTCAAAATTTAATTCAGATATGAAGGTTACATTGGAGTAGCTCTTAAATCTTAAATCAGAATACCCTGAAATTGATGGATTTTTTCATGGATTTCTGTCTCATGTTTTGTGACTTTGTATCCAGTCATGTTCCTTTCATGAGAAATTTATAAATTACATGTTGATGACAGATATGTAGCCATGTTTGAAAGGTCATGTTTTAGACTTTTTTTTAGGAAAAACATTAATGAACTCTTCTGCCTTCCCTGTTTCCTGAAAAACACAGCATCTTACCTTTGAGCTAGTTGATTTTGTATAAATTAGCATGCAAATCAGCCAACAGACTCCAAAATTGCTGTGGAGAAAGGAGGATTTGCAGATGAACATGTCTGCAAGCAGAATGCCCACAAATATCTCATTTTCACAGCTAGCTGGTCTAAGAGTTACTTAAATTTTAAATACAAACTAAAATTAGCCTCTTTATATTTGTTGTAGAGACAGGTATTTGGGAGAAATATTGATTTTTTTTTCTTTACTACACAGTCTTGCCAGGGCATAACTGCTATTGACAGCAATGTGAAGCAGATACAAGGGTACACTGAATTAGATGTTAAATCAATATTGGATAGACCAACGCAGAAGTTAGAAGCAGATGTCTGCTGCAACATAGATCCTCAAAATTACACAGGGTTTTAAATCCCCATGAAATTGAAGGGAATTTCTGAAGACTGCACATACCTATTGAATCAAGACATGAATCCTTGTGGTTTTCTTCCCATCTATCCAGTCATGCATTCACTGCACTGAATTCAGGACTGTTTCCTTTCAGCAACCACATACTTGAGTCTTTCCATACATAGATCTTACTCTCAATTTATTTTTTCTTCTAAAGTTGCAATCAATGCTTTCTTTTGTAATATAACCTTTTGTCAAATCACATGAGTCACCATCATTCAGACCTCTACCACAAACTGATGGATGCAGCTGGCCAGTCTCCATTACCTGGCAACTCATAGTCTGAATGTAATAAAAAGGGATAGCTTTCCCAAGCATTCCTGCAGGATTTGTGTCTTCTTTGTGTCACACTTCCTGAAACAATTGATTTATATTTGAAGATTGTTTACAGGCTAAGTGCACAGAAATAATCGATTTTGCAGCTGATTTCTTCATGTTACATCGGTAAATATATTGCTCAATATTTAAATTACCAAACTACACTTCTTTTTGTGGACATAGTTGATACACCACTGCTATTTACACAGAACAGGATTTACTTGGGTCTACCGTATATCTGGCAACGTAGACTATCTTTAGATGCAATACCTATCAGATGTACAATCATGATAAAGTGAAAGGAGCCTCTAAATTGACATTTTTGAGTATCACAAAGAAATTCAACATCTAGGATTGAGTCCCTAATCTCCTTCTGCATTGCTTGAAGAGAGCTGCATGCCTGAGAAAACGTCTACAAGCTGCTGAGTGAGGATGCTCCTAGAAACAAGGCAAAGAGAAAATGTTAAGCCTGGGGTATTTCTGAAATTCCATCTTCTCTGGAAATGAGATAATGGAGGCTAGGCTGTAGATTTCTGTCTTCCCTGGGGCTTGAAACCTGAGAGTATATAGCTAGAGATATTAATTTAAGAGAATAAATTGGAGTTGCTTCTTTCTTTTAAAATGCAGTTACTGATGTTTACAGCTTTTGAACAGCAAATGAGAGACCTAGATTTAATATATCCTCAGACCTTGATTTAATATATCCTCAGCCTTATAAGTATTCCGAGTTGTATCTTCCAGCACTAAATGCTCTGCAAGGCTTGGGGAGTTGCCAGTGTTCTTAAAGTATTTTAAACAGGCAGCAAAGAATAAAAGTCTAACAGGCTAAGAAAGAAGACTAGAAGAGGAGAATTGAAAAGAACCTAAATATCAAGTTCTCTGACGAATGATCTTGTCTGTGTGCTAGTGGAACAGGGAGTCCTGGGGATCAGAGGCCAGGATTCCCCAGATCCAGTTGAGGATGAGAGAGGGGGGGTATCAGCTTCACCTGACAGGGTGGAAAGTGCCACTCAACAACTAAGGAACTGCCCTGTGAGTAGATGTTTTGATGTGAATACCTAATAAAAAAATAATATTGTGGCAAATCTTGTCATATAGGGAGCTAGATGCTCAAAGGAAAATAATAGGTAATACCTATTTATTTAGATAACTGTTGAATGTTAGACTTCTGTGCTTGTTCTCTTCTGGTTTTTTTGGTGGTACTTTTATTGTGTCCGGCCTTCATTCTGTTCAAGTATCCAGTATTCTAAAGTAGGGGCAAAAATATAACCTTAATTTGGGTGTGGGACTAAATGATCCTTGGTTGGTCCTTTCCAACCCTAACTATTCTATGATTCTATGATTCTATGATCATGGTCTTTGTCCTAATTTTCAATATTAAAAAACTTATATTGGCTAAAATAATTGGATACCTGAGAGAAACTGTCAAAATAGATGTGATTGATTTCTTCCCTGTATTTCACACGCTTTTTCTTGTCAATTTTTATATGTGGGTGCTTTCACTTATAAACCAACATATTCTACAATTTGAAGAATGCATCATTGTGCTCCAATTGCTCCTTGGTGCTAGGAGAGAGCTTAACTTTTCAACTGATGCTTATACCATTCTTTTTGGTATTCTGAAGTAGCATTTTCTTTCCTTTTTTTCTCTTCCTTCAACACAGAGCAACTGAACACCACATTGAAACCCTCTAGTTTGACAATAACTCTGATTTTTCTCTTTATATCCATTATTTTCAGTACATATTCTGTAAATTTTTGAAATGGGTTTAGGGAATTTGTGATTTCTTAACTGCTTATCTTTATTTTAGGAATGATTCGGTAAGTGGACAACTTAAATGAGTCTGTATGCTCTCTTTTGAAAAGCAGGGGGAAATCCTGAAATTGATTTGACTTAATTAGAGCAGGAAGAATATGAAACTTAGAAGATTTTGTTTTCAAATTTGCTTAAGTGTCAAGAGATGCAGACAGACACCGTCCTGGGAATTGAGATCTCAATGTCACTTAGTTAAGCTGGTTAGATGATTGTTGTATGATTATTTATATTCAGAGGTGCATAAAGAGCCTGCAGCTTTTCCCATCATATGGACATGTGAAGATGTTGCTGTGAAGTTAGTCTGGTTATGGGTAGCATCATCTATCCGCATACATGCAGTTTTACACTATGACAGGCAGCGTCCTAGGACCCTTCTTGCTGAAGGTTATAAGGAACTCTTTAATGCAGATTAGTTTTGATGGTGGACTCTGCTACTCCAGAGATTGCATAAGTGGCCTGTTTCAGTGGAATACACAAAAACGTTTGGAAAGAGGACCAAGACCTATGCAGCTTGAATAGTTGAAATAGTCCATTAGTGACATTTGAGAGAGACATTAATGATTGTCTCTTAACATCCCTACTTCTGTTCCAAATGCTGGATTTGCTACCATGTAGTGCATTGTAAGAGAGGACTTACATAATTCTTTTAAGATCAGAGAAACCTGGGGTATTGAAATGTAACATGCTGAGAGGAAATGATGAAATCTGTATACCCCATGCAGCATCAAACAATATGTGATGTTCTGAAAGTGCAGCTGGATTTATCCTTTGTGATGTGACAGCAAATATGGAGGAATAGTGCTACAAAAATCACCAAAACCACCTGAAATATACCTGCCTCTGGAAATACATGGAAGATCTCAGTTAATGCTCTCTGGAACTAGAAGTTAGAATAAAAAGGTGGGGCAGATCAACATTCCCAGTGCAATTATGTATAACATTGAAGCACAAGAACAGTTAGTAGACTACATTATCCAACTAACCACAGAATAATAAATATGATTTGAAGATTAAAGCAGTGTGGCAAAACCTACTCCTGTGTCCAGTGATACAGCTGAATGAGTCAGTATTTGTGATTTTTCTTCCTGCAAAATTAGTGTATTTTACTACTCTTCAATGAAAGCCAAAATAGAAATCATCTTAAACAAAGCTATACTATAATTAGATTAGAATAAAAGGGCTATTTTATCAACATTATGCTTTGTCGTGAAAGAAAGCCGTCTTGAATCACAGGTGGCATGCTCCCAACTATATCGAACCAAGAGATCTTGACAGCAGAACAATGTGGTTTATGAAAACACAAAGCCAAGGGAGGTGTGATTAATTATGCCTGTTCTTCGAAGATGTCAGAATTGATTAGCAGATAAATGGCTGAATGATTCACCTCCTGCAGGTCAAAGTGATTGCACAAAGCTGAAATTAACATACTTAATACAGGGGTTGCCTCAGCAGTTATCCCACTGCAGAAGAAAGCATGGGAAGATATCAGCTACTAGTAACCCCTCTGGCCTGACTCACGCTAGCCCTTGATTTCACAGAATGTCAGAGTACAAGGAGCATTATACCACTAACTCTTCATGCAAAAAAGATACTCGTATTTTCTAAATTTCAAGAATAAATGTATTTTTGGTGACTCTTTCTACATCAACAAATAGAAAGTGTTGCTTGTAAAAAAGAAAATATGGAAAAAGCTATTTAAATTAAAGAAGCAATGAGATATTTGGGAAGTTTAACCCATATATATATCTGGTGACTTAAGCTTATAGAAAGATCAAACACTGTGTGAACCTTCAAGAAAACCCTATTTAAGACTATTTTTTTAAATATTATTAATATGGAACATAACTTCTAGCTTATGGCATCAGCCATGGTATATAAAGCATAATTGGAAAAATACTATAGTTATTTCTAATTATTTCCACTCACTTTTTTTTTTCCATCTACAGAAATGAATGTGGGAATTTTTCACAAGTAATACTCTTCAACAGTCCACCATGTACATGATTCCTTGCCTCCTGAGGAAGCTGTGAAAAAAGTGCATCTTGGTAAAATACTGAAATACTTCAGTGTTGAATGCGTTAAGAAAATTCAGGATGGCAGGTAACAATTCTATATTGAGTTCAGTGTTTAATATGTAAAATATATGACTGTTTATTTTGCAATGAAGATTTAGAGAAACAACAAGCACGTTCTCATTGAGATTAGATTAGCCTCTTGCTGTCCATAGAATGCCTCTTACAGCTGCAGGCCTGCTTTGGGCACCAGCTGAGAATGTGTTTGAATGAGGAACAGGATAAAAAAGGGAATATAGTAATAATGTCCAGGAAAGCAGAACTCTGATTTTTCCAAATTTTTACTTAGTTGCATTAGTAGCTTAGAAGTGTTCTTGAATGGCTGGAATAGCATCTGCTATTTTACCTGTGTGTAAAATTTTGGAGCTCCAATCTCAGAACAATTTAGTACAGTGTTTTCAAAATAAGATAAAAAGCAGGATGGAAAAAAAAAAGTTATGAAAAGGAAATAAAATTGAAACATTTAAAAGAAAAGAATTTCAAATGAGGCAAAATGTGTTTAAAATCTACTCCTGATTGTAAACCAGATTAAATAATCCTTATAGACTGTGGTAACTTCATTATGAACTGTGGTGGTGTAAGTTGTTTTTACCATAGATTCAATATCAAGTAAAGATTCTTCTGTTATATGAAAATAATCCCAGGGCACAAAATTCCTGCGTCCTGACATTCTCAAGAGGACAGCTTACTATTTTACCATTTATTTCTGAAGACTAACAAACAAGTAACAGTAACAAGACCATCTAATTGCTTTTATTTGTTTTGGTGAAAAAGATTTAAAGCTACTAAAAATACATGTTGCAGGATTTTCTTCCTTTACTGTGCTTCAGGATTCCTGTACTTTGTAGTGCTGTGATTTTCTGGGAGGAGTATAAAAATATCAACATGGCCGTACTTGGTGAGTCTATGAATGCGTATAATCAAATAACCTTCTGCATGAAAAAGCCATGGTGTGAGCCTTTCTGCCTGATTTTCCTTCCTCATTAGGATAGTGGGCTGAATGTCTGCACAGCATTACTCCGCAAAAGTCTTGCACGTTCATAGCTGCCAGACACCAAAAGAATAGAAATGTCAGCTGATAACTAAACATCAAGCCTATCATTTTCAGTTTTGTTAAACTAAAAGATTGGTAGAGATTTCAGGTGAACAGAGACATCACAGTAAAGACACAGTCCGCAGCTCAACCAGCTCAATTAAGAAGCTCAGAAGCATCATTTCAGGGGTTGTCTTATTTTTTTATTTTTTTTTTTTATTTTTTTCACCTGGAGGAATCCCTTTTTTGTCTGTTTTTCCTATTTATTTGGCACATAGAGCTCTCCTTCCCCATATTCACAGCTTTGCACATTTTTCATTTACAACTTACTTTTCCCCTTCAACATTTATCAGGTCAACACTAGAATCCAAAAAGTTTGCTGAAGGAACAAAGGCCCACAGCTGCCTTCATCAGACTGATAGCCCAGCAGAAACCTATACTGTAAATTAGAGGGCTTCTTCTCACTTGCCAATCAAGCACTCTTTCTGAGCACTTAAAATTAAATGAAGAAAAACATACAGTCTTGAAGAAGTGAAAAAAAAAAAAAAAGCCAACACAGAAGATGTTATTTGCACATTATTTTGTCTTGCTGCATATGCTGTTACTTCCAGTCAGGTCTCCTGAGATACTTATCACTGCAGTAAGTGTTTCTGATTCATGAGCACTGATTGCTGTAAAAGCACAAGTAGCATTCAGAGCTGATTCTACCAGCACATGACCATTCACAAAAGAATCTCATAACTCCCTTTTTGATGACACCTTGCTACATGACAAGGAGTCCAGTACAGAATTTCCCCTCTCAATCAAAGCAAAATGCAGGCATCATTTACAAATCAAGGTTTCTTCTTAATGTTACTAGCTAAAGTGCACCAAAAAAGTGTTCTCATTTCCACTTCAGTAGCAGTGCCATCCTTAGTGACTCTCATCTGTCACTTAACACAAAGGTTGCAGTGAGGCTTTCCCACCACTTCTATAGGAAGACAAGTTCTTCATGGAGAAAATATGGAAGAAACTTTTTCAGATTGACATTGGAGGTTTTTTTGTTTGCTTGTTTGCTTTTTTTCTTCTTACTTATTTTTTTCCTGTGGGCACTGTTACCTATTTCTGGGCTGTATCCTTTTGTTTCTGGGGACTGCAGATGTTGAGTGCATTTGAGTATTCACCTGTTCCTTTGTCTCTTGGACCTGGAAAAATTGCAACATATCTACTTTTAGTCCTCTTTTTAACACAAGTCTGTAAAATAAACAGACTACAAAAGCCAGAAATCTTGTATAGTGACTTTACAATATAGCTTAAAGTGTAGTAAAAAAAAAACCCCACTCCCATTTTAGAATCTCATTCTATTTATCTGACTCACTTAAGCCAATACTGAATGAAACCTACATATATATATACACAAACATTTATATACATGTCTACATATCTACCTGGACTTGTACAAAGCATTTGATATTGTCCCACACAACATCCTTGCCTCTAAACTGGAGAGACATGGATCTGACAGATGAACCAATAAAGAATTGGCTGGGTGGAAACGATTGTGGTAGACAGTTCAATATCAAAGTGGAAACCAGTGACAAGTGATGACTCTCAAAGGTTGGTACCAGGACTGGTACTCTTTAACATCTTTGTCAGTGACATGGACAGTGGTGCACTCTCAGCAAGTTTGCCAAAAGACACCAAGCTGTGTGGTGCAGTCAACACACTGGAGGGAAGGGATGCCATCCAGAGGCACCCGGACAGGCTTGAGAGGTCAGCCTGTGCAAACCTCATGAGGTTCAACAAATCCAAATGCAAGGTTCTGCATCTGTGTCAGGTCCTGCATCTGTGTCAGGTCAATCCCAAGCAAAAATACAGGCTGGATGGAGAACAGACTGAGAGCAGCCTTGAGGAGAAAGGCTTAGGTGTGTTGATTGATGAGAACCTCAACATGACCCAGAAGCATGTGCTCTCAGCCCAGAAACTAACCGTATCCTCGGCTGCATCAAAAGGAGCATGACCAGCAGGTCAAGGGAGGTGATCCTGCCCCTCTGTTCTGCTCTCATGAGACCCCACTTGGAGTTCGGCATCCAGCTCTGGGGCCCCCAACACAAGAGGGACATAGACCTGTTAGAGTGGTTCCAGAGGAAGGTCACAAAGATGATCAGAGTGCTGGAGCACTTTTCCTATGGAGACAGGCTAAAAAAGTTGGCTTTGTTCAGCCTAGAGAAGAAAAAGCTCCAGGGTGACCGTAGAGCAGCCTCCTAGTACCTAAAGGGGCCTACAAGAAATCTGGAGAAGCACTTTTTAAAGGGCATGTAGGGATAGGACAAGAGGTAATGGCATTAAACTAAAAAAGGTAGATTTCAATTAGACATTAGGAAGTTGTTCTTCACTGTGAGGGTGATGAGACACTGGAACAGGTTTCCTAGAGAAAGTGTGGATGCCCCATCCCTGGAAGTGTTCAAGACCAGGTTGGATGGGACTTGGAGCAATCTGGTCTACCAGATATCTCTGCCTATGGTAGGAGGGCTGGAAATAGATGATACTTAAGGCCCCTTCCAAATCAAATTATTCTATGTTTCTATGATTCTATGATATAAATTGTGCCCAACAGTATGAATTACTCTTGCTACATTTTCTTTCCAGGTATGGCATGTGCAATGAGGTACTATTGAATCAGGACTGAATGACTCATTTTCAAAATTTCTGCTTTTGGAGGTGTTTCCAGAATAAGCAGTTCAGGCCAGTAAGGAACATAAAAACTTAAATTCCAAATAATGTCTGTTCTTCACTAGTGAGATAACAGGTAGCTATACAGGTTTTTCTTTGGAAAGGCTTTATGATGAACATTTGCAGTTACAATCATCAGAGCTTTCATACAGAAACTCAAGCACAAAGGTAACCAGGGCAAGAATTTTGTTTGCTTGCTTTTGTTTGCTTTTTTGTTTTGTTTATTTATTTGTTTGTTTTCCTCACTGCTTTGTTAATGCTGCTTCCTCAAAATTGCTCTCTAGGATGAAAAAACACATTGTTTGGTAAGATAATAATTGCAGGTGCTATAAATATAGATTATCTGCAGAGTACAGACCTGTTGGCTGCAGTTGTACTTTGTTCAGTTTTGAAATAAAAGCTGAGAAACTGCAGTGCTTGCTTGAGAAATTATCTTAAACGTAGGGTCTTCACTTTGTCAGTCTCCTGCAGGAAACAGCAGCAGGTTGCAGAATGCAGGGAAATGCAGAAATGAAATACATTTCATACTATTCTGCCCTAGTCCTATTAAGAGCAAATAGCAAGGCAAAAGGACGGTGTAGGTGGCATTATACCAGATGCTTTTGTCCCTCCTGTCAATTTCATGAAATAATTATTTTTTTCTGTCCAGGAATAAAACTGTTTTAATGCTTCAAACCAATATTTGAACATTCTTTGTAATATCACAATTTTCCAGAACATGAATGGAAAGTAAATCTAATTCTGCTTTTCAGAATTTTTAATTAACTTAGTCATTCCATCAAGTCAACAGAGATCCTCGGAGTCTAGGCTCAGTGCTGGGACTGACAAGCATTTTATACAAACCCCTTTCTGCTGTGAGGTGGTTAGCTAAACTGTTGCTAATAATAGTCTTTCTCTATAAATCAAGAATGTAGTGAGGAACTGGGAGGTTAAACCTCTTCTAAGTTTTATATCTCTGCAGCCAAATTTCACTGTAATGTTAGTTGCAACATGTTAACAAAAGAGGTAAGTTCAAAGTTAAATACAGCCAAACTTCGTAGTGCATTGCGCTGGCTTTCCACACTGCTTCTTGAAATGTCTGGAGCAGGTGATAATAGGTGGAGGCTGGGAGCCATAAGGACTAAGAGGACAAATATTTGGAAGACAATCAAGAATACAAAGCCTGTTGGAAGTTCCAGCTTCAAATAACCTGCCTTTAGATCCATACATGTCTGAGGACATTTCACAATTACACTGAAACCTGAGGAGCATATATAACTCTACTGGAATAGTGACTTTTGTCTCCTTTGAGCTCCAGAGGCGGAAACCTGCAGTCAACAATGTGAAAGGCCACCTACTTTGAGGATCCAGCCAGAAAGCAAAAGGACATAGTGGTCTTGCACTTACTCCCGAAGCGTTCCAATGGCCTCCTGTGCAGACAAGAAGTAGCTCAAAACCATTGAAACTATTTTGATCTGTCAAAACCTTGACAGATCTCTGCTGTATCTTGTGTCTGAATCCTGGCTAATAGCACAGTGCACTGAGTCTTTACATAGCTGAAGCAGGTCCGTCATTTAGAAATTGGCTTGTAATTTAAGACTTACAGAGCAGAGAAGCATCACACAGGACATAGGGTGAGCAGAGGGAGTGAGCACAATGCACCCACTAGCATAACGCAAGTACCAAAATTAAAGTGACATTTGAAATAGTGGGTTTAGGCACCATCTTGTCACATTTAAGCTCTTCAATCATGCGTATGTGTACCCAAAGAAGCAAGAAAAACCACTGAATAAGTCTCATTAAATTAAAAACAAATTAAAAAGAGTAAAAAAATTTGAAACCCCTTTCAAGCTGGGTTATCTTACATCATTAGTGGAGAAGAAAAATAATTAGGAGCAACAGAAAACCTGCAGATTAATGTGGCAGTACACTGGAAACTAAGGAGGCAATTCCGTCAGATCACTGACTCAATGATTAGTGGCTCAGGTCCTTTATCAATTTAAATCAGCGTGTAAAATTCTGCTGTGTTAGGCACCAGGAATAAAATTCAGGGCAATTTTTTTAGTAACAAGGATCTGGACCATCTCTGACCCTTAGCAGTAACTCACACAGAAAGTGCAGAGCAAATTTGTTCAGTTAAGAGTGTCAAGAGCATGAAGCTTGCACAATAACAGCAGAATAGTTCAGAAGCTATCCAGTTTTGGCTCTCAAGTCTGACTTTCCCTTGAAAATGCTATTTAAACCTGATCACCATGCTACAGAGCTCCCCTATTAATATAACTGCTATTTGTACTTTCGAAAACTGATAGCTATGGCAAATACAAAGGTTGGCTATAAGATTTGAAAATGCATCCTTTGTTGTATACATTACCTTTATAGAGAAAAAAATTACTCATTCCACTTTCCTACTAATTCTTCCAGAGGAGAGGACCATGTCACTAGAGTTCTAAGCAAAAAAAAAATTTCCAGGAGTGACTTAGCTGAATTTGTATCAGTCAAATTTTTACCAGCAATTCCTGTTTGGAAACCTACAGTCTCTACAAATCTACAAACTATGAAAGTTTGTGAGAGTGATGAGGAATCGCAGTTAGACACATATTGCTACCACTGGAAAGATCAGGGCTTGGCTTAAAAGAAAAAGCCCTCCTTCCTACAGACATGAAAATACACTCTTCACCTACATTTTTAACATTAGAGAAGACAAGAAATGACAACACTAAAGCTTTCATCTCACTGCTGCCCATGACATGGGGAATTATCATACACCCTTGGTAAGCATTCTAATACCATTTTAAAAATAAAATGTGATAACATCAAATAGCTCTGTACACAGATGTATTGATTAATAAGCATTTAACTGGCATGAGGTGTATTGATTAATAAGTATTTAACTGGTATGCCTTAACCTAAGCACTGCTCAAAAATGTGAGAACTGCGCTGATAAATTACCTTCCAAACAGGTTGGTTTGGAAAATCCAGACTTTACTGTGGGTATCAGGATATATATTGCTTTTCTTAGATACTTAGTAGTGCAAGACATGAGAGCAGAAGGGTAACTTCTTTCTCCTTTAAATTAAATAATAGCAAGTAATTTGATTAATTTGCAAGCAATTCTATCAGCTAGTTGCAAAACATTAATCATCACCAAAATATACACTACAGAACTACAGAAAGCAAGGAAAACATTTTCAGATTATTTTGCTATTTCAAAGGCAGTCTTTCAAGAGAGAAGCTGATATGAATACTGCAAGTTTTAGGTGGCAATAATGCACTACTTAGTTTCCTTTTTATGCCTGTATATCCTGAGGCTCCTACGGCCATAGCAAAATTGCATGACAGGACTTTGTATAGATCTCTGGGTTAAATAAAACTTTCTGGTAAGCTCAAATGTGGCAACTGGGGTCCAGAGAAATTTTGGACCAAAATAAGAAACAGCAAAGCTTTTTGTGAGTGTTGAGAAAGGTGCCTTAAGATCAAACAATCTCACAAAAGTTGTCTTTCCTGCTTTCTGAGCCTGAGGGGAACTAGCTTAGATACTGCTGCACCTTCAAAGCTTCCTGTTCTGGGGTCAAGGGCAGACATAGCAAAATATAAGGTTATGTTTGGACTATCGTTTGGAACAGGATTGTTGAACAATATCACATAAACATAAAAATATTTTCTCAGAATTTCTGTTTGCTTTTAGATTTGCCACATGCCTTTGTACACTGGAATTTTCTTGCTGGGGAATCACAGCTACTTAGGCTGGGTAGCCTAAACTCCTATCATCTATTTATTTTGCCTTCTCTGTCTTAGCTTCAGTGAATTTGATGGCCAGGGTCTTGTACGCAGCATAAAAGCAATGGGCCCCAGGTAAAGACCTATTAAAGACAGGGTTTAACCTAGATGGAATGGAAGAATCCTCCACTGGTCCATCATACCTGAGGTACCTGAAGCAGAGTCTGATTCTTTTTGGTCTGTCAATGGCTTCACCACTGCAACAGCAGTTTATGACCTACTTCTAATAAATACCTATGCCTGGGAATCAGTTCACTATCTCAGTAACGACAGTCAAGTTTTTACAAGAACTCTGTGCAAATAAATCTATTGTAAGGGACTCAAGGGTTTGGGGCCCCGTTTTCCCTGTTAGATTGCATACCTTGCTCACTTTTTTAAAGCAGAGTATATGTGTTCTTATATTTAAAAATCCTAATGAACAAATAAAATTGACCTAAATCAAGTACTGCTTAACTGACACTTAAAAAAATTAAAAATTTAATATTGTTCAGCTTTTGATTCATTGTGACAGCAAGAGAAAAAACTGCCAACTTTGTATGCCATTAACAAAACATCTAGTTTGCATGAGGGAACTAATTAATCAGTGTCAATGTCTGCACAACTAAATACTGAGAGCATGTTCCACACTGGTTCTCCTTTACATATAAAAGGATTTATGGTCTTTCCTAGTTTTGTTCCCCAGTGCTTTTCTGGTTTATGTACAGAACATGAGTTTACTTCAGTTTAAAACAGCATTAGTCAAAATAGTACAGACTCCACGTATAGAAGGATTTGTTTTTGTTTAGATTTGCCTTATTTGAATTTGATTCCTAGGCAACTTCAGCTACACTAAAAGAAGTCCAATTTAAAATTATGAGTTTTCAAGCTTCACTGATTTAGTGAAATTGTTCAAAATCATATGTCAAATCGATCACTACTGTTTTTCCCATAAACAAACACTCAAGCTAGATTTTCATGTGCCCTACATCTAGCACGGCTAATTTAGCTTGGTACTTGAAGCACTGGCATTTGGTGCTGCCAGTAATTTACAAGTGAATGTTCGCTTTATGTGGATGTAAATGCCCACTTAAAGTGCAGATACAGCCCTTTCACCATCTGCGATTAGATTCACAAGTCAAAGTCTGTCCTTGCTTACACCATAGTGAGTTCTGCTCAAATTGGTAGGCAGTGGTCCTAAAGCACAATAAAAGTGGTCACAAAAATTAAAGGCAGAGCTACTCTGGCGATTATAGCAAAAGATGGCTGTATATGATCTAGTTTAAAAAGCAGAGGGTTTTTTTTAGCTTTGGCAGCACGAAGCAGGCTAATTTTTCCTTGTTCATGGCCTCTATCTAAGACCGCTTTATAATGCCTATTTGAAACCATTGCTGGATCAAATTTTGTATAAATTCATTGAATGGTTTGTGTGCATTGCAAATGTTTGCTCAGCTCAATTTGTGACATATAGAAAATAGTAATATTTTCACATACTTACAGAAACATTTAGGTTGTAAGGGTCCTCTTGAGATCATCTAATCCAATTCTCCTGATCAAGAAGGATCGGATAAAGCCAACAGCCCAGGAGCTTGTCTAGCCAGGTTTTGAATACTGCCAAGGCTGGTGATTCCACGATCTATTTGCCTATTGCATTGTTTGACCAACCTCATAGTAAAAACTACTTTTCTTGCAATGAGATGAAATTTCTTGTGTTACTCTCCTCTCTTGCCAGTGGGCAGCACTGAGAAGTGTCTGATTCCCACATCTTTATTCCCTAACATCAGGTACTTACACACCTTGAGATCAATCCTGAGCCTTCTCCAGACTGAAAAGTCCCACCTCTTCAGTTTGTTTAAATGCTTTCTATTCTGGTCCTTCTCCACCAATGGTAAATTTTGTTCCAGAACTTTCCTCTCACCTCAGAAGCCTGGGATCCTTAAAATCCAGTTTTAATGGTAAAGACTGTTTTTTAACTGGAAGGGAATTTTTCTCTTACAGCTAGGTTGAACAAGGCAGAAGTATGTGTGAAATATTCCCTCTATCACCACCAAGAATCAGGCGCTACTATAGGTTTAGTTCATCAAATAGAAGGAAAAACATTCCTATTGGACCTGCCACCATCTACTATGGACTACACTGGAAACAATTTATTCAAATCTTTATATTTCATGGAAAGGGCTGATAATGGCATCCAGAACAGCCTGGGGACCAGATCTGAAACTGATGATGGCTACATATACAATTAAGAAAGGAATGATGACCAGTGCAGCATTAACTATTAGTGGACAGCTTCCAAGTGAAGCAAGTTAATAAAAAATTGGTCTAAGTCATGCTCCCCATATCTTATCTCTGCCTGCATACCCAGCACAATGGCTCTCATTCAGGTAACCTGCCTGAAAAGCGCAAAAGAAAAGAGAGTGGTTTCTTGCCTGTGCTAGAAGCAATTAAGTAGGAAAATGGATTAGCAGAAACTCTACTGGGAATGTGTGTTTTTGTGATTTCTGTGGAATAAATGAACTCTGACAAAATTTGTATTAAATTTTTTTGGGTATAGAACTGCTGAAGATAGGTGAGAAATGGTACTTTGTCTTCTAGAATATCTAAGACTACAATGGCCTCCTACAGTGTGTATTCTAGCCTGTTAAAAACTACACTCACCGTCTCAAGAAATGGCTCCAGTAACTTTACTTCCTGGGTTGTGGACTGGACGTACTCATTGAAACAGTACTCCTGGAGATGGCATGAGAGGCCTGTGGAACTCTACCACCACTGTTGTTCCAAGGCAAAGAAAAAAAATCAAGCAGTGGCTGCTGCTTTAATATAGATGGAAATACTGAAATAAATACAGACTTTTGGTAGGTAGAGCCTTGTCTCCCATGTAATTGCTGTGAATTTTATGTATTAGCTAATAGTAAGAATAATTTAATTTATATATGGCTGTGGTTTCAGCTTCACTGCTTTTTGACAGTAACAATATAATTTATCATTGGTTTTCAAATATTTCTGCTAGGTAAAAATATATGTGCTAAATTTTTCAGAGCTTTCCTTTTTTTCAGCAGTTCAGAAAAATAAATCTGTCCTTTCATCTCTTCTCTTGCATTTATTCTTTTTACTTGTGGCCTTTATGGCAACTTTTAAAAACAGACTGCAGGCGTTTGCGAAGCAGGAAAAGAGAAGCTAGTAAAATGTGTGTTTCTCTACTGACACAGTGCATGACTATAGAATCACAGAATCATTGAACAGTTAAGGGTTGGAAGAGACCTGAAAGATCATCTATTTCCAACCCCCTGCTATTGGCAGGGACACCTTCCACTAGACCAGGTTGCTCAAAGCCCCATCCAGCCTGGCCTTAAACCCTGCCAGGGAGGGGATAGCCACAACTTTTCTAGTGATCTCCTCTCTCTTCCTGTCTCCAAAACATAACACTCCAGGTGGTGCTTAATAGATAAGAGTTAAAGGAGCTTTGCTATTCTATTACCAAAATACTTAGGTTTTAAACTCATGATCCTTTATTTCTATTTGCTCTACTGCATTCATTGTTGAAATAATGTCAAAATTCCCAGTAGTGAAGGAGGGATATTTTTTCTATTCAGGAGGTATATGTTCTGTGAATAAGATAGCTGACTGAAGAGTTTTCTTGTCCTTTTCATTAAGGACATTCATCTGAAAAAGATGTGGAGAATATTAAAATATTTTTTATATTTTAATGTTGAGTTCTACATGTTTCTCTTTTAATTAATCAGAAGGGATTATATTTGTCTTGTCCTGAGATAAGATGAGGAATGTTACAGAAGCACTTCAGCACTCAATAACAATGGATTTGTCACGTGATTAAACACAATTTGGTTATGGAATGTTGAGTTTCTGCCAGATCTTTGCTTTATACAAAGAATAATATACAAAGGAGTAGCTGTCAATGAAACTGTTAAGCATAAGATTTGCTTAGAAGAGAAAGATTGAGAGCTCGTGAGTGAAGCAATATCTTAGAGGAAGTTGAAGTCTTCTGTCCTGGGTGCAGCAGCATCAGTCATTTTCGTCCTTCTTGGGAGCTGGTGCAGCACTGTGGTTTTGATTTTTGGGCCTTGGAGCTGTTCTGATAACACCAGTGTTTTCAGTTACTGCTTGGTAATATTTTGGTCTGGCAAAGGACTTTCTGAGCCTCATGCTATGCCAGGGAGGAGGGGAAGCCGGGAGGAAGCAGAGACAGGACACCTGACCCAA
>JARCZZ010010518.1:0-55512 GCA_030323915.1 Brotogeris chrysoptera
ACTGCTTGGTCAGGCTGGGTATAGGTGGTGAGTGATTGTATTCTTTCCTTGTATTTGCCTTGTCATTATTATTATTGGTGGTAGCAGTTGTGGTTTTGTGTTATACTTTAGTTACTAAACTGTTCTTAACCTGTGGGAGTTGCATTCTTACGATTCTTCTTCCCATTCCTCTGGGAGCTTGGGGAAGAAAGAGGGGGAATGAGTGAGCAAAACTGCATGGCTGAGAGGCTTAAACCACGACACCATTCCAGTATTTTACCATCCTCATGGTAAAGAATTTCTTCCTCATGTTCAGCCTGAATCTCCTCTCTTTTAGTCTAAAATCAGCACCCCTTGTCCTATCACAACAGGCCCTGAAAATCCCTTATTTCTTCCCAAACCCAAGCTTTCCCAACACTAAGAATAAGAGAGAATGAGATGTGGATTGACAGCCTGAAATTATTTCCTGGGTCTCTATTTAAATATTACATGTGTACAAAAAATCGCCAGCATACAATTTTAAAGCAACAAATGTTTTGACTTTAGCCTAATGCGTAAGACCAGAAAATGTATTTAATGTACTTTTCAGGCCAGAAAATGGAAGATCTGGACTAAAAGTGGAAGATTTAGGAATTCTGCAGCCTAAAGAGGTTCATGTGTACATTTTTGTTTCTGTGGCATACTGCCGTACCCCCACCCCACAGGGAAGACTGAACCTGGGACACTGTCATTAAGGGCATAAAATTTAAAGAGCAAGATAAAGCCCAGTTGCAGTTGAGTACTTTGAAATGAAGTAGTAGTATGGCACTTCATCTCTGATCTTAGTACTGCTGATCACATTATGTATTCTGCATCAAAGAATCTTTGGGTAAGTTATGTCTTGAGCACCATGTTTTGAATTACTGAGAAAACTGAATCTATCTATTACTGCTACTACTAAAATATCAACAAATACTTTTAACCTACCCATAATACTTTATGTTCCCTTGGAAAAGAAAAGGAGCTGAAAGATCTAATAAGTCAAGACCATGTTCTGTGGATCTCACAGGAATAACACATTTAAATCTCCTTGTAAGCTTCCCGATTTCTTTTAACGTTCCACCTATTAAAAACAGAAAAACATAGTGGGTTTTCTGAAACCATAATCAAGAATAAATCAAGAATAAATCAAACAACTTGCAGTTCTTGGCTGACAAGATATTGATTTCAGGACCTTCAATAGAAATTGAGATCCACTATTGAGAACTGAGAAAATGATCCATTGCCTTCTCACACTTACTCAACAACAGACTCAATAAAGAATCAAAGATGGACATTAATGAGAGCAGATGCCTTAATATCTTCCTCGTAGCTATCATTGCAACCATGAAGCTGTATTTAGTTAGCATCATCTTCATATAATTTCTACTATGATTTTACCAGCAACTTAGAAAAAAACCCCAAACTATTTGCAATTGCTCCTAAAATCTATTAATTTTTAACTAGCAGTTTATGAAAAAGTAGTTATTCAACCACGTCATAATTGACATGAGGTGGGAAATGCAGAACCATCAAACTTCATGCTAATTTGAGTGCCGCTAAACTGGGGCCATGCTATGAACACAGAAGAAATTTAACATATGAGCAGCTGGAATCATAAAATTTTCCAGTTTCAGCGACAGGAAAAGGTTCAAATTTATTGTAAGTCACAGGATAACCTGCCTTCTGTCTCAATAGTATGGACTGCAGAACTGATTACAGAATCTTTTTGACGTTTCAGCAATTCAGTGAAAATGTGGTTAGATTTATTAATTTAATACATAGAGAGAAGTTATTTGAACATACTTCAATAAAAATGTATGATTTAATCAGCTTGTGAACCACAACTAAAAAAGAGAGCAAACTGTTTTAAAATACATATATTCTACAACTGTGTTGTTTACCACTAACTATAAGATGCTTCAAAGAATTTATGACAAATAATTAGAACACTGGATTATAAAATATTTATCACAAAACTTATCACTTGTATTGCAGTAGTAATAAGAAAATAAAATCAATAAAATTGCATTATTACTAGTGATTGAAAAATGCACAGCATGAAACCTCTTCAATAAACTCAACTTCTAGTAAAACAAACAAACAAACAAAAAATCAAAAAAAACAGAGGCACAAATATTTGAAATGGCTTCCCAAAAGGTGAGAAAATAAAGGTCCTCCAAGTACAGTGAGACATCTAAAGCCTCTCATGTATACTTGAACTCTCATTCAAGGGATTAAGATACAAAACTCAGAGTAGTTTAAACTGACATTGCTAAAAGGTCTCGAGAGTTTCAAATTTGTTGTAATAAGTTACATCAAGAAAATGTATTCTGGATTCTAAGAGACTGGCATAAACCACTGAAAATTGACAAGGATTGACACTAGCATGAATCACAGCGATCTCTCATAATCAAGACATGCAAGAAGTGTAAATCTTCTTATTAACTGTAATGTTTCACTCTTCAGTTCAACAAATTTGTAGCAATGGTTATAGATTCCACTCACTCCCTGTGGAGGGTCACATAAAATTCTGCTCATTACCCAACTATTTCCTCAATTCCAGCCCAAAAGATGCCAAACACTCAAGAAGAAGTCCTTGCTTCAGCATAATGATTATGAGAAAGAATACTGTGTTGTAGAAGAGCAAATTGCTTGTGTTTAACAAATTAGTAGAATCTAACTATTCTATGATCCTATGAATCTAGACCATGTCGGTCTAATAAAAGTCATATGTTTGTCATTTGAGGGTTGTTTGTATCTGGAAAAGTGCTGGGAAGATTTCTATGGGGACTTCAAAATCTCCACCTCCAAAATCTTAGAGATAAATATTAAAATGGCATGTAGCTTTGACAAGTTTCATGATCAGTGTTCTGGGAAAAGTGTGAAAACACTGATTATGCCTTTTCCTTGTGCACCAATATAAAGCGCATGTATCCACAGACATAAATAGTTAGCTGCTGGTGCTTTAATATTTGAAAAAAAGATTTACCAAAATTTTTTTTTTATATATATATATGGGTTTTTTTTTAAGTTATTTTAGGAACACACAGTAGAAATAGATTATTTTTTTCTTTTGTTTTCACAAAGATAAGGTTAGATTGAGGAAAAAAAAAAGGAAATAAAACAAAAATCCAGTTTGGAACATAACATGTCTAAAACAAAGCAACTATCAGAAGTAGTTGACTATTAAAAAAACTATGAAACATAACTATAAAACAGAAGGGGTTTTGTCATTTACCCTTACACAAAGGGCCACCTGACTTAATTCACACCAGCACTTCAGCACAACTGAAGACTTTGTTTTAAACTCAGAATGGTGCTATATGTAATTATTTTCTATCCAAAACATTCTGTATTAGTATTACTGCTAAATTACTTTATTTAATAGTCAGTGGCTATTTTTGTCCCCCAAGGAAATCTTATAAAAAAGACACCAAAAATACCTCCTGCTGCAAGAAGCTCTATTAATCTGAAACAACACTGACATCCAGAGGCTTACAAAGTTAATTCTAGGCTTGTATTATCAGAAGCTTTCAAAAAACTTTTCCACATGAATACTAAAAACAGTTGTTTTATTTTTTTTTTTAGAAGACTCAGTTCTCAAATCAGAACTGAGAAAACAGTAAGCACAGCTAGAAAAAAAAAGGGATGTTAATTTTAGCAAAAACAATAGTAAATTTATTGGTATAAAGTAGATCTTATAAGATTTTCATAGATGACTTTTTGCTGTTTGCACAACA
This sequence comes from Brotogeris chrysoptera, assembly GCA_030323915.1. NCBI lineage: Eukaryota > Metazoa > Chordata > Aves > Psittaciformes > Psittacidae > Brotogeris > Brotogeris chrysoptera. The sequence goes on from JARCZZ010010518.1 coordinate 3,741, forward strand.
GTAACTAAAAGCTCCAGCTGAGTTTTTCTTCTTTTTGAAGATGCCTTTATGATCATCTCTACTTGAATACAACTTCAATGTATCTTAAGTTTATATATCCTCAGAGCAGACACAGTGTTGTAGGAAGTGGTATATTTGCAATTTGTCTCACCTTCTATCATAAGCAATGAATTTTCAGGCTCTTGAAGAATTTCATCATGCTTTACAAAATGGATAGCTATTTTCCTTTGTTTCTGGTCTTGTGTAACCCACATTACAGAATCATACCAGGATGTGTTGTGTAATTCTGGGTTTGGAGCAGGAATGGCAGAGCCTTGTAAAATCAAGGCCAACTCATCTTCATGTGGTACTTCTTGCCTAAAACAATTTCCAAAGCAAGTAAGTAAACTCTGACAGCTTCTCCTTAGGCAATGTAGCAAGAAGGACAACAGTACTCCAAATAAATATAAAAATATAGTCATGAGAATTAAAGCATATACAGGAAAAATAACTGGTTTATATCAGCTTAGACATTTGCGGTTGTATAGCAAATTATGACACGAGAATTAATTTCTGTGTTAATACATTTTCTAAGTAATCTAATTTTAACATTATGGCGCAGAAGCAGCCTTGCAACTTCATCCACATGTATGTAAATCCATGCAAGAAAAAAAATTATATAAGCTTTACATGATTTCAGTTGGGCCTGAATCCACATTAAAAGGGCCACACAACTGCACACCATTTCAGTAGAGTGGAAAGACTGTGTAAGCTCATATAATTTCATGTTCTGTGTTCCAGCCTATTTTATTTTGCATATTTGGCGGGTTGGGAAGAAGGACAGGCTCACAGTAGCTTCACATATGTCCTGTAAAGGGAAAATCTGCAACTCTGCACCACCACACAGTTTCTTTCCTATTCTGTTAAATGTACCATTTGTGCATTTCCAGTTGTCACCCAGAGAAATAATGCAGGTCATTCAAAATTTTACCAATATTGCCACCAAGAGGCAAAAAGCCAGTGGTTGGCACACAAAAATGCCTTCGAATGTTTTCTCCTAAGCAAGACAGGGCCTCAGGAATACCAACTATGATAAAAAAGGACAATGAAAAAGCTATTTCACAAAACACTGAAAGAAAGTAGGTGCCAAGCTTCAGAGTTGACTCCTGCAGATTATTCTGACAATTTCACTTTCGAACTTAAGAGCAGCTGCTTCCACCAGTGAGTAGAATAATTCCTGCCTCTGAAACCATACGGTGATAATTCATCTGCTGTGACTGTAGAACTGGCACACAACAGGTCTTCCTGAACCTGAACTTTCATTTCATGAACACAGTACTGTTCATATGAACTCTTTTCCTGTAGATTTCCTGCAGAGGCAGGAATCGAATGAACTGGTTTTGAACTAAGATACACAGGAGGGTGAAACTTCTTTAATGTGGATACATGAATAAAACTACCATTTTTGCTGATATTTTGCTATTTACAGAGAAACTCCCAGTCAAAGTCTAAAAACCAAACATTTATAAAGGATTTTATAACCCAGGTGTAAGTGCATCTTACTGCACAAAGTGTTAAAGAATCAAACTTGAATTAAACGTCGTTAGTTCATACTAACAAAGCATATGCTAAAACATGAAACAACTTCTGCCACAGCAGATCATGTAGGAGAGAACTATGTCTTTATATGTTTCCCTCCTGGGTCTCTTAACTCACCCAAATCCAGGCTGCAGTACAGATCCACTAATTTTTCACTTTGGGATAAGGATAAAGTTCATACGGAACAAAAAAATTCTATCAATTGAATCTGCTTATTACAGAGTTGGCAAATATATCAAGAAAGTAAGAAAAATGGCAGAGATAGCCAGTAATTTTCTCCTTTTTATACTTGGTAATAAAGACCATGGACTTGTATGTTGTGAAAACGACAAAGCATTTCCTTTTACATTAGCAACCAAGACAATGTTATAACAACATCTGATAAGGACCAATATTGTTAAAGGGGTAAGCACACAACTTAGTATCCAACAGCTGTCAGAGAAGGACAGCAGGGGCATTTTCTTGTCTCAGTAATATTTGTATCTAATATATTTTCACTGTGCAAAAAATTTCAAAAGGTTAGGAGAATGCTACTGTGCCATCTTTTAAGGAAAGCAGTAGTTTAATTTCACCAGTAACAATAAAATTGTTTGCTTGGGACAGATGCTAGGCTAAGTCAGGCAAAAACAAAGTGACACAGGATTCAGATGATCATGAATAGGACTGTATCACATCACTCAGTGGTTTAATCAAAACCAGGCCATTTCAAACAAACTTTCTTTCATTTTCAGAAAAGCAATGATAAAACAGTCAGTAAACTGACCCAGGTCAGAAAAAAAGACAAAAATACCAAGGTTAATGGTGTTTCCCTGGTATTTTTGGATCTAGAAAAGATGCCCTCTCTTGAAGATACACTTCAGTCAAAGATAATTTATTCATTCACTTGGAAACTATGATACCTTTCTGCATATCCTATTTCAAAACTGCAATATAACTTCAATATGGGAAAAACTGCATTTGAAAAGAAAGAAAAATTCTTGTTTCAAGAGCACTCAAAGGACTCTGTAAAAAAGGAATTCACCTGATGATTTCAAATTTTCCTATTACCAGTGAGTTTCAAATCTTTGCTCAAAATGAAATACATTTACATTCAGCTCATGTTAGACAAAAAAAAGATAGAAATACACTGAAAAGTTAGGCATCCCAAAACCCATAGAACAATTCCTAATTGCTTTTATTGTGTGAAATACTTACAAAGAGTTGCATTTGGAACAATGAAGTTTAACAGCTTGATAGAGCTTCTGGGGTTTATAAGTTCCCAGCTTTGCTCTAATGCGGTACTGCTGAGGAGCCATGCTGTTCAGAATGGTTTTCAGTTCTGTGTTATTCAGATCCAGATGACTCGTTAACACTGCAAAATAACAAAAACAAAACAAAAAAACCTGTGCATACTTATTAAGCACCATAATATGTGGAATATGGGAAATGGCCATTCCAAGTATGCACTTTCCCTTAATGTCCAGCTTCCCTTCCCAGTTACAGCCTCAATTAATCAATATAACATATTCTTACAGGCTTTCAGGTAAATGACAACATGTTGTTGAGCTGATGTCTCAAAAATATTTTTGTTCTTTAGTAAAAATAAAATCTATGTTTCGGTCAAAATGTTTCCTACCTGTAACAGGTAACTGCTGATACCTCCTCAAGTCTGATTCAAAATCTAAAATAAAGAAGAATTTCCTAATTATTTTAATTCCTTCTTTACCATGTGGGTACACAAACCCAGATAGGCAGGCAGGCAGATAGATACACACATAAAACCAAAAGCTGAACAAAGGAAAACGAAGATCCCAATAATGTATGGAAACAATACTGCAAAAGGAAAATGCAAAGTAAGCAGCAGATAAACATTAATTATGAAAGGCTAATATATTTGAGGAGAAAATAGTGTATACATGAAATAGCAATGCCCACCAAAACGAACATTTTTCAAATGCATACTCTGAATGACACTAGTAACATAAACTGTATTTATCCCCCTGTAATTCCTCTGGACAAGAGCATAAACACATCATTCTAAAAGTACTGTGGACTGCCTAGGGCCTCCTCTGAACAACCTCTACTACACATACACAGTACAGTAAATTTGTGAAAAATTATTTCTAAATTTGCAGTGTTATGGTCTAGATATGAAGGATTTTTTCTTGACTTTTGCACCCTTTTAGAAATATCCGTGTCAGAGTATGTTAATAATGGCTGAGTACCATATGATTTTAAAAGCTAGAAGCAAAGACACAAGCTATGTCCAAACAGCTTTAGAATTTAATTCATTTTTATTCTTATTCTGGATTAAAAATACCACTGCAAGAATAATATGGGAACTGTAGAAATGTCTGTAAAATACTACTTTTCCATGGCACTACACCTTGCAACTCTGCCACTGACACAACTTCCCATCCAATGGCTATGCAAGGGTTCCTCAAACAAGCAGCTGTTTAGTAGTGTTTTCAGTGTCTGCCTCTGAGGAATCCCCCTTTAGAGGGAATTAATCAGTGTTTTATAACCTAATATACCATGAATAAGACAACACCTGTGTTTAATAATTTATTCACTGCCTCCTATGAAAGCATTTTTCCATGTATGTGAAAGGCTTCTGCTGCAAGACAGAAGGGTAGGGTAATGTCAATTTCCAGTCTAATAATCCAAAAGCAAAAACTGTGACCTTATCTTGACTACGTTATGTGTTAGAAGAAACAGATGTCAGCTTTCAGTTGCTCCTACCTGCATCACTGTAATAAGTGTCATCTAATTCGACTGAAGACATGCTTTCCATATCCTGACTGTCGGACAGATCCACTGATTCTAAGAATCTATGAATAAATAAGTAAATATTTTATATTCTAGGTAAGTCTCTCATATATATATACACACATATACTTACATGAAGCCTAGTCTTTGCCAATACACAGGTAAATGCCCAGACATAAATTTTCCAGCTGAGACATAAATTAAATTGAACTGGAAGTTGCAGGAATGTATATTAATGATGAAGATGAGACACTCCTTTTCAAATAATTTCTGGAACTTTAAACACAATAGTGCCAAAATAAATCTGTACAGCTGAAAACAGATTTTCTGATTTCAGGTACTTAGCCTTTCCTGAGGGAAAGGAAGGAAGAAATTTATGACTACTGGAAGAACGGGCAGGCCTCTCAGGAGGATCTCAGGATGCTGTGAGGTTATGCAGGGAAAAAATTAGGAAAGCCAAAGCACACCTAGACCTTAATCTGGCTACTGGCACAAAAGGCAACAAAAAATGTTTCTATAAATACATTAGCAACAAAAATAGGGCTAAGGAGGACTGCCATACTTTATTGGCTGGAGGGCAAACGTAGTGAAAAAGGATGAGGAAAAGGCTGAGGTTCTTAATGCATTCCTTGCCTCTGTCTTTATAGGAAGGCCAGGTGTTCCTCTGGTACGCAGTCCCCAGAGCTGGAAGACATGCTCAGAATGAAGCCCACATAATCCAAGGGGAAATGGCCAGCAAGCTGCTACACCACTTGGACATACACAGGTCTATAAGGCCAGATGGGATTCATCCAAGGGGACTGAGGGAGCTGGTGGACGTGCTCACTGAGCCACTTTCAGTCATTCATCAGCTGTTCTGGCTAACTGGGGAGGTCCCATTTCACTGTAGAGGCTGAGGAAACTGGGGTGGTTTATCCTGGAGAAAAGAAGGCTCAGGGAAAACCTTATTGCTCTCTACAACTAGTTGAAAGGAGGTTGTAGCAAAGTGGATATTAGCCTCTCTTCCCAAGTAAGAAGTGACAGGACGTGAGGAAATGGCTTCAAGCTGAACCAGAAAAGGTTTTGACTGGATATTGGGAAGGAAGAATTTCTTCACTGAAAGGGATGTCAAACACTGGAACAGGCTGCTCAAGAAAGCGGTAGAGTCACCATCCCTAGAAGTATTTAAATGGATGTGATGCTTTGGGACATTGTTTAGTGGTGAACTTGGCAACGTTAGGCTAATGGTTTGACTCGATGATATTAAAGGTCCTTTATAACCTCAAGTATTCTATGATTCTTTATGTCTATAACACTGTTCAGTAAAACATTTATATTATATGACTCATTTTGAGTATCTTTAAGTCTCACCACTTTCCATTAACGCATATGCACGTTTAAAATGTGCTCAATTTATTTGCTTAACCATAGATTTCTCTAAAAGATTATATGCCAGTATAGAAGAGAATAAATGTGATAATTATTACAACACTATAGAACAGAAATCTCAATATCTACTGTATTTAGTTACAAAAATTAGCCTTTATGCAACTCCCCAAATACTCTTCATATTAGTGGTTCGAAAAAGGTATGCTGTTCCAGAGCTTCCAGTTCTTACGTATTTACAGTTCTAATCTCTACAGTTGTTGCATTAGCTGAGAGTTTTCCAGAATTAGCTAGAGAAAAAAAAAACCCCTACATATAGAACTTACACTTTTAGATCCTTAACATCCGGGTTACTTTCTGGTAAGACCCCTATTCCTCGACCATAACCGGTACCTCCATGAAGATGAAATTCTATACGTGAGGCATTGTCATTATCAGCACTTGCTTGTTTTGTATGAATACTGTAAATTCTCAGAAAGCTTCCAATCTGGGGGGGGAAAAAAAATATATATAAAATTGATTGCTTACTCAGAAAATTCTAGGCTTCATACAGTTTCTCCCCAGTATTCACTGAATCACTTAACAGCTGAGAATTTCAGGGACCTCTGGAGAGTGCTAAGTCCGACCCCAGTGCCCAAAGGAGAATCAACTAGAGCAGGCTTCTTCAGGTTGTCCCCAGCTGGGCTTTGAGTGTTTCCAAAGATGGAGACCCCAAAACCTCTCTGGGTGACCTGTTTGTTTTGCTTTATCAGATAGCATTAGTGGCAGCAAAGGCTGATTCAGAACCAGCAAAAGTGTTCTTACTAACTGATTCTCAAGTAGGCTTCAGAAGACAGATCAAACGAGCCAATACATTCCTTTCTTGAGGGCACAATTTGTCTTCCATATTCACAACACAGCCCTCTGGAGACTGACATGCTGTGATTTCTTCATGTATGATCACACTCAGCAACTGACCTCATGTCCATCACTATGCATGGACTATTATCTGTTTATGTTTACATGTAAATCCATCAGCTTACCCATATTTCTTCATCTTGTTTTACATTACAGGTAAGATTTTTTTCAACACCACGATATAAGGGAACATGTTAGAAATTCAAAGATTCTGGCACTGATCCTAACTCTGTTAGATTTTCTCCTTGGGTACATGAAGCACATACTTCTGGTTTTGCTTAGAATTATTTTTTGTTCTCTAAAACAGTTTTGGCAGGTTATACAGAGGGACTTAGGCTAACTTACAGAAGTACCTATTAAGAAAGAAGTTATGGAGGCATGAACATCAAATACATCTTTAACTTTGCTTTTATTTCAAAAAGAAAAACACTCCCAGTATGCCTTCCTCTCACCTCCCTGAAAGCCTAAACCCAAACCAAGGTTCTAAAGGTAGACAATCTGGAGAATTAATTAGATAGTTCATTTTCCTTCAATGTGTCTTAAAAGCCTTTGAATCAAATGAACTAGCACCCAAACCCTTTTTCTAAAGTATAACCTAAGATCCAGCTGATAGCTGGCAAGCTACATACATTCAGTAACCTGAATTTATGTTCACTCTAAGTATGTTTTAAATAGCTCTATATAAATGAAGAATTACTTTAAATTTACTTCAATTAACATTAATATTATAGCAGAATTCTGTTAAATCTTACTTCCGTTTCAGCTCCTGCTTTAACCAGTAAAAACCTAAAAAGTATCCCTATTAGACTGGATTGGCCAGGTCTTACTGTGACACTTATAAATATGTGCATACATACATAAAAGCAGATAAAGCAACATTGATTCTAGAATCCTCCTCTGCATCAAGGAACAGGCTAGAGTATATAATGCTGGTATCAAATTGTTCTTTTAAAGAATAATCACACTGAAAAAGGCTCTTTCAAACAATAATCACACTGAAAAAGGCAGCATACTTTCAAACTAAGGCACCAGAGAAATAAGAAGCACACTTCAACCTGCACCTATTTTGCTTTTAGCATGGAGCTCTTACGAGAGTTTTAGTTGACCTGCAGCATTAGGGGACTGCTCATTTTGTTCATTCAAAGCGTATCATGACAGCTTGTGCATTTCAGTAGCAGTTCAGAGGCTTATCTAAAGCCTTTTTTTATTTTTCCCAGGTGCTAAATTTCATTTAATTATGTTTAATATCCAAAAAAAATAAGGGAAATTGCAAAACTATTCTGATTACTATGACAACTGCATTTTGCAGAAAGCTTTCTTTTTAAGTTCTTAGCAAAGCTCTACTTATCAAACGACCTTATGTCAATTTAATAGTGTCAAAATATTTTTCCCCCTAGAGTAATTGGTATATAAGTGGGAAAAAGTTGATTATAATTGAAGAACTTTCTTTCAAAAACCATGTATGAGAAGTATTTACTGTATGCACAAATATAAAACATTAAACATAGAAGGGGAGAGTCCAGAGGGCAAGAATACAAAGTGCTGGTTTTGCTTTCTAGACTTTTGTGCTGAAATTCATGCAAGAAGCCAGCCAAATTGCATGTCTTACTGTTCTGAGATTTTATGACTATGAAAATATATTCCTAGTGCAGTTTCCGTGAGCTCCTTTGGGAGGCAGCATTGCTTACTGTTAACAGTGACGAGCAAATGTTACTGCTGAAAATGTTACTGTATTTCTGTTGTCCACAGAACGCCGGCAGACCGAGCACACTTTATCTACTTGACTGAGAAGAAATTATAACCTTCATTAAAGTAAACAGCATGATTTACACAGCCACATCTAAAATCTACTACAAAACCAACTCCTTACTTGACTGCAGCAGTTCTGCTCATGAATAACCTACCTCATTTAAAGCAAGTTCATTTAAAATGAAACTAAAGTAGTAAGGACGCATTTCTTGCAGTAATATAAAACAGACTAAGACTCTAATGAAGTCTAATTCATGTATGACTATTTTAAGAATAAATATTGCGGTTAAAAGAAAAATAAAGAACTTGCATATGCAGTTCCCTGCAGTTAGTCAAATAAAACAACTTTCTAATTTATCTCAAAAAATCCCTTAACTATTTCCAAAAATATAGGGTTGCATTAATTTTTGAGGCACTGATGAATTTGGAACGGTCATTTATCATGGTAGTTAAATGTTCACATCTGGCCAGAAACTCATGATAAGAGGCTGTCTTTATTTACAGGAATCGCTTAAAATATTCTCTACTAATTTTTATGTCAATTTTTGGCTTATTATATTCAATGACATTTGTTTGTCATAATTTTATCATATCAACGGTCTAATTTTATTGAACAGATTGTGCACAACATTTTGCAAATGACAGGAAGCATATACAAAGCACATGGGTATGGTCCTTTGCAATAAAAAATATAAACTTAAAACCATTAAAAGGGTTTGAAGGACTTAAGGGTGGGACAGTGTTGTGGTTTGGTGGGCTTTTTCCTCTTTTAATGAGTACGAAGACAGAAGAGGGGAAAATACCACTGACGGGTCCAAGGAATGCTACCCAGGCCTGAAAAGTAGGAAGCTAGAAATCATTGCGGTCATGTAACCCATTTAAGTTGCATGTTGGAAACGTGACTCAGACACTCAAAAACCAAACAAGGCTTCTTAGCCCAAAGTACTATCAAAAAAAGACATTACATCATATACAGAAGGAGGAACAGATGAAAATATTCTAATTCTGCATTTGAAGACACAAAACATGAAGCAAATATTGTGGACCTATGAACTAGCATTTGCACACATATTCAAGGTCAGTTGTTTTAATTGTATTATATAGGAAATGCAAGGCAACACAAAACTGATGGTATTAAGCCACAAGAGGACAGTATCACACATTCAATGAATGACAATACATAAGGAAATCTCTAAGCCACTGTAGACAGCTGGACCCCTACACTGCGCTGATTGAGTGAGCACTGATGCTCACCACCTAGCAAAATGCCACAGATGGAGAAACCCACGGCACAGTCCTGTTGCAATGCCAGTGTAACCTGAGACCCTCTGGAAACACCAGGATGAGAAAAGCTGAAGAATAATGAACTACAGCCTATGGGGAGCAACTGTACCCTGGAGAGTTAGCTGCAGGCTGTGGTTCCTAGAGTAAAGAGAAAGCTTCATGCACTCCAGGCAGCCAGAGGAAGAGGGAAATTCAGGAAAAAAGCACTGATCATCAGTGTCTTTGCTTAGCTGTAGCTCTTGCTGTTGTCTTTATGACTCAGGAAACAATTTTCTCCAGAGATGAGATTTCTGGAAATTCCGTTTGTGATCTGTTAAGGCATCAAATGCTGAAAGACACAATCTTGCGCAGCAGGAAAGGGAGACAAATAAATATAGGGTACAAAAAGTCTACTTATGGTATCAACTGTAGTGTTCCTTCAGTATTACTGAAGTTCACTCCACTGAAAATTGTAAGTATTATTTGACTGTTTCAGAAAATGGGATGAAATGCTCCTATCTTCAGTGTTCTCTGGATAGACAATCCAAACAAAGAGCTTTTAACAAACTCTTGCAGGAATATCCCTGACACCGTGCTCCAGGATTTGCTAAAAATTCACTATAATACATTACGCATGTTCTCTAGACTTGTAGTGCTTACTCAGAGCTTTCTTGTCTGATTATGTTTTTTTCTTCTCCAGTCTACTCTTCTTAGTATCAAGGCTGAGTAAAACAGATTGTTCCTACATAAAACATCATTTCAGAGCTGCAACTGTCATTGCAAATGGTACATGACAATATGGTAGAGTGCAACCTAACAATTCAATAACAATTTAAATAAAAAAGGCAATTTTAAGCTACTGCCAAATGCAGAAGAAACAGATGAAAAATAGTGTACTTTTATTATTTCTGAAACCATAAGCTGGTAAGGCATTTACTACAGTTTCTGTCCACAGTGTTCTCTGCATTCATGCTCAGGAAGGTGTACATGCACACACTAAATGCTCTCCAATTTTATACACAGTATCATCTACATAAACACTTTCTTAAAAAGATTTTACATAACAAGACCCTGAAATAAATATTAATCAGGCTAATATAGAGTATTTCAATTATACTTTCTCATGACATAACATTTTTTCTACCAGTATTTTAAACCAAACGTTTCATTAAATTATCTATTTTAGGAAAAGTCACCCCAAATTCTATTACCTTTAGATTATTCTGTGAAATAAAATTAATTGCACATATTGCAAGCTGAACTTATGAAATCTTCCTGAAGTTGAACTGTTAGGATCAGTACTTTTTCTTCAACGACTCAATTAAGACAATCCACTAAAAAGTGGTGTTCAAAAATGACCTAACTTAAAACTTATACATCTTGCATGAGTGAAACTACTGCAACTTTGGACATAGCCAGAACAGCCTATGCTGCTCAGTAGGTCAAACCAAGTTTCTTTGGTTTCCTTTGGCATTAGAGCTTCTGCTACACTGTGCAGTATACAGCAAAGCCACAGACGCTTAAGAAGTAAGGAAGAAAGGGTTCATAGGAAAGAAAGAGAGCTGATGAAGACATCCTATATGACAGATATTCAACAGGAATTCCTGAATATAAATGGGAGAGTTCAATAAAGGGAGTATCACCAGCTACCAAGAAAATATGTTTTATTACTTTTTTCCCTTAGTTTTCAAAAGATACTGCTTCACTGGAATATCAGCTGATATTTATATCAATAGATTATATCAGATAGCAAGAGAAAAATTCTGGGAAGAGAACACGTAAGTAATGAAATACTTCTGTGACTGCGTTTTGTTACGAATTTTTACACAATTTTTACATTTTGTAATTTGCTATCATTTACTTATGGACAGGCATTAATATACCAAATTGATTTCATGTCTGCTGATTGTCCCAGCCTAAAAAATGGTTATCACTTCCCTTTATTTTCTGGTAAACTCCTTAAAAATTATGCTTGGGTATATTGGAGAAAGCATAAAATGAAAGATGTATTCTTTGCTAATTTACAGTATTCAGAAGTAAGATGGCAGTATTGTTGAAGAGCAAATGTTTAATTATGTTGTTGTTTTCTCTATCTAAGCATAATCAGCATTACTGACCCACTAAATGAAGATTGCACTGCAAATTGCAGAGGTTTATAGAACAGAATATCTTTTATTGACTTTAGAATCACAGGCCTTTACTGGGACTACAAGTTTAACCCCACTTTATATAATTAAAAAAAATAATTCTAAAGCATAGAATACATTTTCTGAGTGCATTATTTTCACAGAATTCTATATGGTATTGCAGTGTCTGAAAAGAACTGTTTAATTGGAAGATTATTTTTTCCATGGCAATTTTAGGATAATGAGGCTGTTTCACACATGTTGAAGGGATTTTGCATTCAAGCAAAAGGTATGGGAAATACAATGAAATATAAAGACGAATATCTGAAATGAATTAACAGTGTAACAGAATAGATACGTTCTCTGAAGTGCATTCTAAGCAGAAAATAGGCCACAAAATGAGAGTTATAAAAATCAAACAATGCATCACCTTAAGCGATCTTGCCAGATGTACGTGGTTGTCATAAACTAGAATGTCCACTGTTAGATTTTGCAGCCGACGAAGAAGAACTTTTTCTCCTTCCAGGTCCCTTTCTTCCACAGGCACCTTCCACGTTGGGTAGGGACATTTTGTGCCATCCCACACCTGTAATGCAGGAGAACTATTTCAATATGCCCAGAATACTGCAGATTGAGATTGTAAATAACTTTCTTTTAACAAATTTGTTGTTTGGCTAGTAATTGATAACAATAAGAAATCTTAACTGAAGTCCTAGTCTTTAAGTCCTTAAATAACACAAATTTGATTTTATTACTTTTAATTATCACTCCTTACAGAGTATAAAATATCCTCTACAGAGAATCTGATCAAGTGTTAAGACCTGGGATTTGTTAATAATATTAATAATAATAATAAATAGTAATAATAATAAAATCAGTGCTAGCAAAACCTCAACTATTTATCCAGCAGTTACAACTATTAGAATTCTCTATAGGCAGAACTGTCTATATTTAATATTTTAATCCTGATATAGGGTGTTTTTTAACCACTGTAGCTACAGTATATGAAGACTGAATACACAGCATATATTCCCTTAATTACTGAATCTCCTACATCAGTATACACTGCCAGTTAACCAGATCGTGTTAAAAAAAAAATAAAAAATCAGTATTTAACATATACTTAATTACAAGGATTATAAAAATTGTTTGCCTGATGCCAAGTTCTTGATACACTTAAGTAGTGAAATATCAACAGGAGTTATTTTTGAGCTATCAAAGTTATTGTGAAAAAGTAAAATTACCAACAGATTGGAACCCAAATCTTAATACCTAAACCAAACATTAAAATTTCAGTGGTAACTGCTTATGGTTCTGTAAACTGTGGTTTCCTGAGTTCCTGATGATAGTCTCTTCCCAGAGACAACATAAATAATGGTGAAATACTGGCATAGAAAAAGAAAAATCTAGAGGCATTTGGACTATAAGACTGTAATGCTGTATTTCATAGGATTTCCTGCACATAAATTCAACAGAAGCTAATTTTCAGACAGTTTATGATACCAGGGCATTTTGTCCCATGAGTGAGGTGCTGCAGAGGGGAAGAAAAAAAGACAAAACTTAATTTTTAAAGGGTTTCTACCCCTTATGCTTAGCTGGTGTGGATCAAAGAACCACAGAAAAAGATCTAAGAATCAGCAGAGTCACGTGCAAATACACTGGGAATAACTCATGGCTGAAATACTTGTCCAAATCAAGAGATAAAAGAGGAAACTGTTCAGTGAAAATGTCTCATAACATGAAATTAATGTTCCCAAATAAGAGTGTATTCTGAAGGACTCAGATGGTCAGGACAAAAAAAAAAAAAAAGTCTATTCTGATCCTGTACCATGAAATGCTTAAAACCGCCTTTGAAAGAGAGGTGTCCACTTTTCGAATTATCAAACCTTCTCCAGAACTGGGCTTGAGAAACATAGACTTGGTGCAGATGCATCATGAATTTAGTCACCTGGACAAAATAAAGAATCTTAAGATTGTTAAGTTTCCCATTATTTTTCAACTGGCTTTACTTGGGACACTTTGGTAGTTTCACACTTAGGAGATCGATCTGACAAATGGACTGCTGAATGTTTCCTGTCAAATTCAAGGATGACTACTTAACTTTAAAATGTCCTTTGACAGAGGAACTAAGGAGGCTAGTGTTGAAGCACCTTCTGGAGGAATTTATAAGCCAGAAAGCTTTCTTTACCAGAAAAAGAAAATCCTTAGGAAAGTAGATGGTTTTGGTTTTTATTTGCACAAATATGAAAACAGATCAAGCTCTCTACCTCAGGAACTTTCCAGCTTCACTCTACTCAAATTATGGATGAAAACACAGAGCCCTGGTTTCAAAAACCAAAAGTGGTCTAAAAACCAACACTGATTAAGTTAATTCTGGATAGGAAACAGCAGGTGGTTCTATTACTAGTCATGAACAGACTGGAGCTAAGGAATAGTTAGTGGCAACCTTTGTCCCTCATGGTGGGCAAAACACTGAAATGGGAGAGACAATGAAACCTGCTGCTCTCTTCAGCAGAGCATGCTGTGTCACATAGTTTAATGTCAGCAATTTAACTGACAGAAGGAAAGAAGACTAGTAGTAACACTCTTATGAAAGACATAAATGACAGAAGAATTTCTAGTGTGAGTTTTTTAGTGTCCATCAGTTTCAACAACAAAATACTCAGAAAAAGATAAGTACTAATGCTCTTTATGCCATGTCACCCCCAAGCTGTGCGTATCTCAATTAATTTATCAAGTTCCATAATAAAGGTTATACTATGAGTGATGCACAAAATTACTGAAATTCAGTTCTCTGAAGCAATCCCCACTAGCTACATGAGCTCAACACTTAAAATAATCATGTTTTATAGTATAATCAACCATTAATATAACTGATATACTTGGAGTGACATGATGAATTTAAATCGTTATTACAAGACATATAACCAAAATAATATTTAATGACCACTCCATTTCAGCTGATATTGTGTTTGTTATTTGTCTGTTTCAGTGGGGTTTTTTACTTGTTTGTTTGTTGGGTTGGTTTTTTTTTTAATTTCGCAAATGAAAAAAAACAGAGATCTGTCTATAGTTTCTAAAAAGGCTTCTTCTATTGTGACCAACATTTGACATGAGAAAGGGATGCTTGAGAAATGGAGGAAATTACCAACAGCCTACCAATGTTAATATACCATTTTTAAGCTTGTCTGATGTATTTTAATATGGAGTTAACTATTAAATATTTTAGACCACTAAAAAATATACTGTCAAAGGAATTACATATCAGAAAAATTGATCTGCGGTTGTTTGATTTCAAGCTTTTACCTTCCTAAAAGCCTATACTAAGTTTTCTCCCCAAGTCATTATCTTCACTATACAAACCTGACAAAATTGACTTCAGATCTTACAATAAAGAAGAGTGTAAAGAAATATGAATAATTTACAAAAGCACTTGTCTCTGTCCTTGTAAAGGGTCCTTCAATGTTGAACATATACTTATTAAAGAACAACTTCATTACAGTCCAAAGTTCTGAAATTTTACTGGGTCTCATTAAACATCTCTTTCATAAGGGACAACTAAGTGGAAATGTTTGTAACAGCAGCAAAGCATATTATAGGATGACATTTAAGACATGTTTCTGTGTAGTGCAAGCATTTTGCTCTGTATGAGAAAAATCCTTCCTGGTTTAATGAAAGAATAATGAATTGTGCTGTTCCTAAAACTGTTGTAGCAGTACAGCTTAATACACTAGGACCAATAAATAATTTCATGAAGTCATAAAATTAAAAATAACAGCTTGTTTTTCTCTGATATTTTAACAGTCAACTTCTAAAAGAAAAAAATATTACAAAGGAATTTTAGAATAACACCAGACTCTTACACCTGGAGCTAAACCCAGGAAAATCATGCAGACCTCCTTTTTACTTAACAGATATTAAGGATCACGCTGGGAAAGGCATGTGGCACTTTGATTTTTATATTTTCAGTGAGCGCTGATCAACCAAAGCATTTATGTACACCTAAAAGCAGCTACCTAAAATCAATCCATCAAAATAGGTAATATAATCCATTCCCTAGATAGTGCTACTTACTGCATTAATTATATCCAGCAGATCTGGAAAAACAAGCAACAATTGCTGCTAACTAAAAAGCAAGGTTGAAAATTAAAACTAACAATATTTTTCAACTTTAAAAAATCTTGTTATATTTATCTACAAATGGTTGTGTAATGCTGATCCATAACAATACCACTTTACAAAACCTCAGTAAAGAAATATATCAGATGAAGAACTTTTAAAGTGAACTGGGATTTCTATTTTGTTTACATGGAAATAAAATGGTCAAGGATCATCAGTTTACTTGACCTCGAAATATTTATCTGCATAACATCAAAGCAATGAATATGTCTGTTTTATCAAAAATTGAATCACAATGCCTAAATAAATATAACAATACCTTATTAAAAAAATAATCTACCTTTAGAAGAAAAGAAGATCCATCCACTTTTGCTTTTCCTACCAGCTGGCAAGTGAGATCAAAGAACAGCATTGGCTGAACACCAGACAATTTTACTGCTGGTTTGGAGATAGAAAGATTACTGGCTGCCCAAACACGTAAATCTTCTACTGTTTTGTGTTCCTCATCCATGAAACTGTACCCTTTGCTAGAGCTTCGAGGAACTATCGGCGCTCCTACAGTTCCATCAAATGTCAAGGATGCAAATCCTCCACTGGTAATTCCCTGCATCTGTCCATTGTATTCCCTGATCTGTAACAACGTACGAAGAAAAAAAAGTAAATTGTTACACTGAATTGAAATATACATACGTATCACATGCATGAAGAGCGGATCATTGATCACTTTTGCTCCTGGTGCTATTAGGAGAAAGAATTCAAAATAAAAATTAATTAAAGGAAATTAACAGTAACAAGAAAACAAAGTGAATAAGCAAAAAATACAGTTTAACATGAAAGATATTTTTTTTTTTAAAGAGGCAGACTACCTGTAAATGTACATTATTGGTAGAGAGCATTCACATATCTCACAATGTTTGTGTGGGAAACACATAAGGATTGCTTTTACAGATGGGAAAACAGAAGCACAATTTTTAGGGGTAACACAGCAGAGCAACGGCAGAGCAAAGTTATTATGGGTTCTTTTTTTCTGCTTCTCACAATAGCCCCATTTTCTGATATTATGCAACTGAAAAAGAAAATACCGGCTCTACGAGGGCTTTTTTTTTCCTACAAAGTAAGCAGTGACCAGCTTTCACACACTGAATTATGAATACAGCTCTCGCAATTACTCTTACGTCTACTACCCTGCACATGGCAGATCCTCTCTATCCTGCTGATTTAGTTGTGTACCTGCTACCATATAAAACATGGTGTTTAAAGTCTGAAGAGTTCCTTCAAGTTTAATCTTCCTGTTCCCTGTACTTACATAAAAGCACTACAGGAGGTGTGTATATATATATATATAAGCAATCAGAAATTTCAAACTGACTGTTTTGATCCACCTCTTTTTAATTAAAATTTACTTACCAAAAAACTAACAAGACTTCTCCATATAGCAGTTGTGAGACAATACAGATTAGGATTCCTAGTGCTCAACATTCAAATGCTTGAAAATCTACTGATTTAAAAAAGCATAATCTGAAATATGTGACAGAAGTTCTAAACAGCAATATTTCTTACCAAAACATTGCCAGTTATTTAGTCCTACATTTTATAAGCACACTTAAATTTAAGAAGCACTCAAATCAAGTATTCCTTGGAAAATCATAAACAAAGTTCAGTGTTGGTGACAGGAACTCCTTTAATCCCTGATACTTTAACATAATGCATAAATGCATTAAAGACCATCTCTAGGACAAACTTTTATTTACTTAAGTATTCTCCAGACCGAAATAATGGAGCACATTAATCCACAGAATCATAGAATTACAGAATAGTTTGAGTTGGAAGGGGCCTTAAAGATCATCATACATGATTTTGAAATTTTATTAAACTAAGGGAAAAGAGCTAATCTGAGACTTGTCTATAGGATGACAACTCCCCCTCAGTAGATTTTGTGTCATTTCTAGAGGGCTTGGGGATTCTTTTAAAAAAGGTGACTGGGGGAAAAGCAGGGGAGGGGGCAGCTGGCTATTGCTTTAAGAATTCCCTGAGAATTTTAAGTAAATTCAATAAATAATGGTTCCAAACAAGAGTATCTTCTGGCACAAAACCAGAGCAGATACAATGTATTTGGCTTTTTCTAAGCAAGCAAGTAAATTCAAATGCATATTGCAGGAGTGTTTGGCATAGTTTTTATGAACTAAAGAACAAAAGGTGAAATGTATGAAACTGTATGGACAATAAACTCTAGTGATTTCTGTGGGGTACAACTCTATCCTGAATATGCTCATTGAAAAGAAGCTAATCTTGAAACATTTATAAATAGTTTTACAGCAGCCTATACCACTCGAATTACTTTTTTCTTCCTGCAGCTGGTGTTATCCACCTCACTCAGTGAAAGAGAGAAGTGCAATACTAAGTAATACATAAAGCTGGAATAATAGCATCTCCAAGGCAGTTTTCCATCAAAACTGATCGTTACATTGCAGAAGCAAAGGACTATTACGAAACCACTGCAGTCACTGATCATCTTTGAATATCAAACAAATGCCTTGTAAAATGACATATACTGAGGTAATGTACACACTCCTATACAAAGAAGTAAGATTTCCTAAAATAAACTCTACTATTGAATTGCGGGTCAGGAATTCATGACAATATTTTGAATTATGAGTACACTAAACTTGATTATTATTTATACATATAAAATTATCTCAAGACATCAAGTTGTGTTGTGGCTTGCTTTGGGGTTTTCTTTTTGTTCATCTGTTTTTTGAATTATTTTATCATCTGAAATTCACTGTCCAAACTTCTATTCTAATGTGGGTATACATTCAGCTGAAGACCTCATTGTAAGGTACCTTTTACCTAGCAGAAGTCACAATACATACTTAACCAGCTGAAACAATTTCTGTTCTGATAATCATTAAAAAAAAAAAAGTACATATTGTAATACTGCTTTAGAAACATTCCTCAGAGAAAGCAGCATAGTGTGTCTGAGAAAATTCTAGTAAAGTAAAAAATTAATGGTTTGGAATATTTCCTACATGTTTAAGACATGACAAAACCTAGAGAATTAAGACTTGTAATTGCTGCAGAGACTGTGTTATACTGACAATGTCCTACAATAGTTTATAGTAAGAGGTCACTGCTTTGGTCTTCATTCCCAAAGTGTTCCAGATGAGTCACACATCTCTATAATGCTGTGTATTTGGGAAAAAGGCCCACCAAAACACATTCTAGACAGTGACAGTAACAGATAGCTAGTGTATGCTGAACAAGATGAACACCTAAGCAAGAATATGCTTCGCTTTTCTCTGATTCTCAAACATTAAAATGGAAATCAAATATCAATTCACTTTACTGAGAGTGAGGAAATAATTTTTTGTTTGTGAATCACTCAGAGGTAATAAGGAATATTAGAGAAAAGCCAATGACGAAATTAACAATTCTATCATCATGGCAGGGTTTGAGTAATACAAGAAAGGCAGAATACATGCCAAAACTCCCAAGTCGAGTGAGGATAAAGTACTGCAGGTTTAGCCAGCACCAGCAGGTTGCCTCGTCCCTCTCTTTAGTAGCTTAAACATTAGGCATTGAGTTTAAGATATTAAGAGCATCCACAGTGAACTATAGAAGAAAAAAATGTTCCAAAACTTCACTTGAGATAACTCCTTTGCCATGAAGACAGAGGGGGCTAGACAATCAGATCACAGGCTTAGCTTTTACACTGTTGGTTAGAGGGATCCACCCCACTGTCATCTCTGCAGAGACCGAGGCTGAAGGCCCAAATACACTATTGCAAATCACTAAGTACTATAATTCAGAAGAAATCATCATAAGAAGTCATAAAAACACCCTTCAAGGAATATTAACTGGAATTTAATTAAAACTTGGTAATCTTTCAGTTCTATTACAAAGACACTTATAATTTTAATTCACTGCAACAAATACTGAGCAAATAAAATTATTCTCTACCAGAGTGATCCCAACAGAATCCTCTCCATTAAGTTCTTATTAGCCCTGAACCATCAGACCTTGCCAACACCTGTATTGCTAGGAAGAGAAGATACTCATTAGGAGCTGAGAGTGTAGCTGAGAGCAGTCATTTTTAAAATGTGTTTGCTATCACTGTCAACTTCTTGGAAGGTTCTCAAAAGCATATCTGGGACAGAGATATGTGAATTCATGCTGTAAGGACTATGCATTTCTGTCCTCAATGGTAAGCACAGCTCTGGAAGGCTGTAGCCTATAATACCCTCAATTGCTGCCCACTCAGCAAGTTAAGAGTAGGTGATAAGGCCTGAAGACAAAAGAAGAGAGTTAAGAAGGAACTGCAGACAATGCAATTAAAACTCTAGACTTTTTTTTTTTAAATTGAAAACTGTGTGGCATAGCAATCACAAATGCTATGCTGGTGCAAGAGAGAAAGAGGTCACCACCTTCCAGTTCACTCCCCAGCAGTTGGCACCAGGCTTTTATGTCAGTTTTTTACCTGCTCAGATCAGATATGAAAACTCCAGAAACAGCTGTTTGTTAGCCTGGAGTGAATGAAGACATTCTCATCCAGAAAAAGACTACTTAGTGACTTCAGATCATTCTAACTTAGAAAATAATTAAACAAGCTGTCAGTTTATGCATCTGAGGAGATACAGATTGTGGGCAGCTGGAGGACAGTTAGAGCTGGAAACCACTTAAACCAGCTCAAATGTGATGAAAAAAGTATGTGGGAGGGAATTGACAAACCCATCTTCAAATAATGAAACGTCACCTTGGAGAATGAAGTACCAACTGACAGGAATTTTAGACTAATGTCCTCAAAAATGTCATGCCAAATCAGGAGAATGGTGAGGCTCCTTACATGTGCTATGTCCATAAGTTTCCTTAAGTTTATAATAAAAGATAAAGAGTGGAGTTGAGACATGTCCTGAGTTCAGCAGTAGCAGTCATTTTTCCCATTCTTAGTAGCTGGTGCAGCGCTACCAAGTTTTCGACTTCTCAGGTACTGATTAGCAACACAAGCTTCAAAATCTAAACAGAGTTTAATTCAACTCTATACACAAAGACGACCTTAAGGAGCCTTTATACTAACCCAGAACAAGTTAGTTAATTTCTCTCTCCATTTTAAGTATTTATAATATGCACAAATAACTGAATACTGCTTCTGAATCTTAACAAGCTCTTTCTTAATAATCTCAGTGGTACAAATCTCAATAACTGGCTAAATCTTAGCACTTCTTACACTTACTGTCATGGGGTTTTCTTCTTTGTTCTCCTGCTATGGCATATCAAAGTGTACATACTGATCTTTACTGCTTTCATCATCCTTTTGTACAATCCTCAATTTCCTAGATCTCTCAACAGTGTTTAAATATGTAATTTGTTTGGTTTTTTTTCCTAACTGGCTTCTTTCAGGACATTTGCTTATTTCTGCTACAATTACTCTAAGCAAAAAATAAAATACGTAATTGTATATGGTTATCTTGCAAATTAATATGTAACACGTAAAATCATGTCTTTGGTACTATTCTGTATCTCTTTAAGTATAGTCACGCATTACAAGACTTCCGTTCAGTCTGTGTAGCATGGTCCCTCTTCCCTACACAGTTGCAGCAGGCTTAAGAGCAACATTCAGTAGAAGCAGGATTAAAGCTATAAACACTGTTTCCTTCATGGCCTTGGAAACAGGAAAACAAGGCAAGGCAGGAAAACACCAAACTAGGAACTAGACATTGTACAATAGCAATCCCCAATAGGCTGTTTTATCAATCAACTGCTTCATCTAATGTCTCCATGTGGCAATTTCAGTACACGAAGAATTAAATTATTTTTATAGTCCTCTCACTGCAAAAAAACCAAGCACACAACCTCCCTCCCCCATCCTAGTACATACCTTTATTCTATGAAATCGGACAATATCTCCAACTTTGTAAATTTTTGGTAAGGAATCTAGATTTCCACTGAAAAGAGAGCATGTTAACTTTGCATTTGATGGGTCCACAAGTGTTACAACTGAGCAGAAATCTGTAAAAGATAAAAGTGAACAAATTATAGGCATTATGGAGCTATTAATACACAGATATTAAATGTGGGATGAGCAACCGTATGGCCATTTTTTTTCTGCTATGACTTCCAAAGTCAATTTAATCACAACAGTGTAACAACCAAAGTGTGGTCCATCTTGCCACTAATTAGCCCAAACAACTGAAAATGAAAACAGGTGATTAAGTACAGGTCTGTGAGCCAGGAACACACAAAACTTTTCCTTCTGTCTGCAACAGGCATGCAATTTTTTCAGGTTTCAATTTCTTCCTCTATAAAATAGGGAGCATATATACACTCTTGTACAATCCTGGTCTCCTGAAGTGGTAATGAGTTCTGCAAGTTCTAAAAGCAAATTAAAGCATAAATGAATTATCTTTAACAAAATATGCAAGATATGTACTGCAAGGATATAGCCCCACAGTGGTAGTCAAAGTACCATAAGAATCTGAAATGTGCCCTTAACAAAAGGACTGAGGTAATGGAGGAACTCACGCTGGAGAAGAGGACACCACAAAGAAACATACAAGCCGGGGAAAGAGTAAGGAGCAAGTACATGTTAACCCCAACCTCGGGCACCACCCTTTGCTACCCCGACACAATGTAACCTGCAACAGTAACACTGGAAGTGGAGATGAGGAAGAGGGAAGGAGAGGTGCCTAGGGGCAAGCTGAGTCTGAGAGAGGTGGGGGGAAGTTGTTTTCCCCAAGTGTAAAACTATTTCTCTTTGTTTCTCAATACCTGAACCAGTTATGAAATGTTTAACTGGAAATAAATAAAATTACCCATGTCAAATCTGGTTTGGTTGTGACAGGCACCTTTTCAACGCTCAAAATTAAAACCATAAACAAATAACACCCCCTCCCAACTTCCCTTAGCTGCAATTCTATGAGGCAGTTCATGATAACGACAGTAAACCTGAGTTAACATATCTGGGAACTGAACAAAGGTATGATAGTGACAAAACAAATTCAATAAAACCTCCACCATGTATTTTATAAAGATACAGACACATAAACAGTTGCCAGACAGCTTTGAAAGAGAAAACAGGTAGTCTACTACAACTCACAGATTTACCTTGAATAAAAACTACAGGAAGGCAGTCAAAAGACAACTGTTATATGTAAATTTTGTGAACAGATTTCCGAACCACAAAACCAGATAGGTTAGACTGGATGAAAATACATGCTTGTATGTGCATTGCCTATGCCTTCAAAAGAAAAACTCTCACTTCCAGCAAATACATTAAGTTTTACTATCACTTAAAAGTTTAAATTCACCAACAATTTGAGTGACTGAAGTGTTGAAAGAAGAAATTAAGTGAAGGCTTACCAAGAAAAATATTCCTACAGATAGAAAAACCTCTAATATTTCTATAAAACCACTACTCTTCTTCACAAGGTTTTTACACAGAATCAATAATGTTAAATTCTTATCTATTGCACTCAGGAGTCACTAAGTGTCACTCTTTAGCATGCTTACATCAAAGGCACAAGGTCAAGTGTCATATAGCACCTATTCTGCTGTTCTATGCTAGGATTAGCAGACATGAACAGAGTCTAGCCAGTGGCTGACAAAACTGCAAGCATTTACAACAGTAATCCAGAAATGGATTGGTGTATTTCTTTAGGTATGAATTCTAAAGGTTAGTTTACCAGGTCAGCTGCAAAGCAATATGAGCAAAAGGAGCAATTAAGAAGAAAAAACCACCATGTAGTTCATAGATTTAAAATCCTTTGAGGATACAGGATAGCATGTTACAGTGCACTGATATAATCCAACATAGCAACCAAGAGTGGACTAACAAAAACATTCTATATTTAAATTGTGGTTACTTTCTGATGCTGTGATTATCTATTCTAGTCAGTTTCCTACCTGTGAAGCTGCCTATCTTAAGGGGGGAAAAGTTAACACGCTCTATTTTCTGTGCAATTAGCATACTCAAAAGACTAATTATCATCCTACTCAAAGTATCATAAAAATGTTATACTTGCTTTATACAGTCACAGAACACCTTCTCCACAACTGTCGTGGTTTAAGCCATGTTAGGTTAGGTTATCTGTTTCTGCGATTTTTGCCTTCCATTCTCAACTACCACCTCAAAAAAATCATTCTACAATAATTCTGATTACAATAAAGTTACTTAAGAACAAAGCATAAAGACTTCTTTTCTTCTAAACAAATTCTCATCCAGCAAGTCCTTTTTGAAGGTTAAAAAATAAAAAGCTACCTATCTTTCCTTCTCTAGCTGGAAGGTGAAAATTGCTTTTTGATTTCTATACAGCATTATAGTTCAGTGCTTGAATTCGGTTTTCTGCACAAATAATGAGTCAAACTCTAAACAGAACTGCAGAATTAAAATAATATCCCAGTATTACAGTAAACAATATAATAAAATGTCATTGGTCAAACTTTCATTTTTTTCAAAATATACTTTCCAAAACACAAAACCCTCCAGTTACTCAGAAAAAAAAAATTATAAAAGTTTACATACTTGAGTCAATTTCCCTTTAGTAGGTAAGTTTACTTCACTCATTATCTTTTCCTGCTGCGGTTTAAGCCCAGCTGGTAACTCAGAACCATGCAGCCACTTGCCCACTACCCTCCTTTTCCCCCTCACCCCCTCCAGGCAGGATGGGGAAGACAGTCAAAAGAATGTGAACCCCACGGGCTGGGATAAGAACAATCCAATAACTAAAGTATAATATAAAACTGCTACTGCTACCACTAATAATAATAAGGAAAATAACAAGGGAAGAGAATATAAAACTAAAAAGGGAAGGGAAAAAAAAAAACCTCAATAAACAGCAGTGATGCACAACACAATTGCTTACCACCTGCTGACCAATATGCAGCATGACCTGAACAATGATCTGGGCCTTCCAAGTGACTCCCCCCAAGTTTATGTACCAGGCACGATGTGCTGTGATATGGAATACTCCTTTGGCTAGTTTGGGTCAGGCGTCCTGTCTCTGCTTCCTCCCGGCTTCTTGTGCCCTTCCTCACTGGCAGAGCATGAGACTGAAAAGTCCTTGATTGGGGTAAGTGCTACCGAGCAGCAACTAAACATCACTGTGTTATTAGCTTCTCAGACTAAAGTTGAAAACAGCACTGCACCAGCTACTAAGAAGGAGAAAAATAACTGTTATAGCTGAACCCAGGACTTTTCCTACAGAAGGGAAATTTTACCACTGGTAATTTTTGCTTCCAATAATCTGTGTTAAAAATATGACAAAATGGATGCACAGTTCAGCAAATTTATATATTATAAAAGACAGTTTTTACTTTCAAACTAGATTGACTCAGCAAAAGCACTGGTTTAAGGCTGATAATATACAGAATGCCAAACTACACCTGTGGTTTCTTTGGGTTTTTTTAAATATATTTAATTATTCTAAAGAGGTACTCCCACTCAGGCTTAAGATTAACATCACATGAGGGGCTAACAGCAATGGGCAGCTATCTGTACGGATGCTTGTAACACTTCAGAACTGGCATTATATCTCATACAAAAAAAAAAACAACCCACAACTATTCAGAGAAGCAGCTTTTTTAGAAAAGAAATTTATGCAACTACAGGAATTCATTATTACTGCAAGGACTATCTTTAACAAAATATCAGTAAAATTTCAAATCAAGACAGAAGAATGTTACATTAACTACATGGAGAATATTGATCTCCAAGCTTCTAGGTCCTCAATGTAATTTGAAATATCAATGTTCTGTATCCCCATAACAGTCATTGAAAAACTAAAGTTTCCTCCACTGTGATGATGGCTTAGGTTCATTCTTCAGGTTATAGCTTTCTTTTTATAAATATCGTAGCATTTCCACTCTTTTATGAACTCTCAGGGACATCATTAGCATGCTCAGAAAGTCAGCATCTCTTAACAGTGTAAAGACACACGCACATATATATATTACAAAAACAAAACAGCAGAACCCCCAAAACACATGGTCTCACAAATTCATTTTTCAGTCTCTGTAAGAAAACCAGAATTGCTACAAAGGCTTTTCAATTAGTAGTTACTGCTTTTGTAGGAAGGCATTTAATACTTACTGATTAAACATTTATTTTAGTTTTGTTCAGCAATTCCTAACAAAGATGCTTATATAAATTTTTAAGGTACAAAGGATCAGTCTGATTATGACTGTCTTTTTCAACAATCACATATGTATTCCACACTAACCTTTAAGGGGAAACCCACTATTCTGAATCAATAACTTACCCCTGCAAATAGACAAAAAAGGTTTTTGGCCATGTGTTGGCAATGAGGGACTCAACTAGAGATTGCTTCTGTTTCTTTTATTTCAACACACATAAAACGAGAGATTAGTGTAGCAAATTATTCTCTTTTCTAAACTCCACCAAACATTAATACTGTTTCCAAGAATTACTGAGGCTTTTCAGTACTGAACTGGTGTTCAGTAACACAAGTTAGCAGCTGAACCAGCTAACTTATCAAATATGTTCAACAAAACACAGGAAGAAAAATACTCCAAATGTACACACTCTCCTGTGTGTGTGTGTGTGTGTGTGTGTGTATATCTGTACATACATACAGATATTGCAGAAGCCCAAAACAAAACTTCTAAAGAATCAGACTGAATGTGTTTTACTACAGCATGGTATTTCTAACATGGCAATACATTTAAGAGATACAAACACTGAGTAACTACCAGAAGCATCTGCCTAAACAGATGTTTTAATGCCATCATTTGTAAATTGCAGATCAAAGTAACAGTCTTGTGATTTCTATTAACTATTTATTCAACTGCTAAATTTTTCCTTTTTAAAATGTTTAACTTTAATTTTAACATTAGTTAATAGGAAATGGCAATTATTTTAAAAAGAAATACATATACAACCCACTGTGATTAGAAGGGAACAGAACATTACTTTCATCTTTAGGCTCCAGAAATAAAATCATTATCTTTACCTCTGTAACAGTTTTTATTTTGTTCTGCAAAATTTAAATACAACCACAATATTTTGATTTGAAAAAAAACCCAAAACAATCAAAACCAAAAAAAACCCCACAACCTTATAGAACAAAACTACTGCAGTTTAACTGAGCCTGTTTTCTCAAAACAGACCATCAAATGCAACTGTCTGTGACTGTTTTGTTTTGCACTATAAGGTTGGTTTGCTATTGCTTATGAAACTGACTATTTTGAGATTGTCCATATGCTATAGTTTAATGTTTCGTCAGCTGCATAGTTTAAAACAAATTACGGGCCAAGAGTGTTGAACTTTACTCAAGATCAAATGAAAATTGAAAATAAACCTTAAGGCTTCAAAATATCCTTAAGAATTTGATTTATGGTTCTTAAGCTGTATTTTGGCATGTAAAAAAGATGATATAGAACTGTTCATGGTTTTTAGAAGTGTACTTTTCTGAAGTGTTACTTTTCTGAAAGTGCTACCCTTTATTAATTTTGACTCTAAGAAATATTTTGTAAAAATAAAATAGTTAGCCCCCACCTGCATGTCTAGGTAGCTAAAATGAGATTTTACTTCAATATGAGCCATAATGAATAAACTGCATATATCTGAGAGAACAAGCTAGGTGGAGGTTTCCCAGGAAAACAGGATTTTACTCTTATGACTTACTGTTAACCAGCAGCAAGGATTCCTTTTGCCAAAATCCCTCCCTGTATTATAGAAAACATTGTCTATTATCTGCAGGAAAAACACAGTTGGAGAAGCAGTAGCATAACACTGCAATATCCCCAGATTTTCACGGTCAAACATATAATCTTTGTAATTGGATGCTACAAAAAGGCCAAAGCTCTTTTTCTTTTATATTTGCTCGTTTTAGTCAGACTGAATACTTGACATATCCTTGAGAGGGGAGAGAGGAGAGAATCACCTTTGTTTCAAAATTTAAAACATCTAAGACTCTTAAACTATTTCAGGAAAGCTAGAACATAATTTTGAACACTTCCAACCGACCTTCCAGCAGACAGAAACACATCTGTCTGTTATACCAAGCAGGACATGAAGCATGAACTTGGCCAGTTTTTAGAACACATAAAATTCTTATGTAAAGACATTCCAAACTGAACTGAGCAGCTGAAGCATGCTCTGTTAAAACAAGTTTCTCTGGAACACACAGCAATCTATTATCATACTGAAAATTTATTTCATCCATCGGTGTCTTAACTTTTGTCTAATGCAATAATAGTAACCAAAATTATGAACATTTGATTACAGATTACATAAACCAACAAGGCTAAATTAGGTACCACTTGCCTTCAGTGGGAACACAGTGCAGAACTTCAGCCTTAAGCTTTAATATACGTAAGAAAGAGCAATATTTCATATCTAGGTGCATATCTATCTAGGGAATAAAGGCCCATATGGATTAAGTACATTGACTCTCCTGCCCATGCTTCCAGCAGGTGCCATCTTAAAGCTATATGATTCTATTTACACAGTGTCAGAAAGAGAATGTATTAGCACAAGATTGTGCCAGATGTAAGGAGACTACAGAATTTTCTGACAGGAGCCATTTCATGTCCTGACAATTCAGAACAATCACTGAACATTTTGCACCTTCTCAAGCAGATGTAATTCTGGATTGGGGGGGTGGGGAGAAAGGCAGAAAACACACAAAAACAACCAAATCCAACTCTGAAATATTTAACTAGTAGTTAATAATTAAGAGTAGTGAATAATTCTAAAACCCCAAATTAAAACTGTTCTAGAAATTTTCACGATAAAGTAGAATCACAACTACCTTCATAAATAAGAAACTTTTGAAATTGCTTCCTTGATCTCCACTGAGCTTTTTTTAATAATACCAATTGAAAATACATAGATATATTAGAAAGATATATAGTTACTAATGATATCTAGGCAAGAACTAGTTAAGTAAATAATTTTCCCTACTAAATTTCTACTACTTATGAAACTGAAGCAATTAACTTGTCAAAAAGCTGTTGCAAAAATCTGTCCTAGCTGTTTCAGAGACATATTACCTTGCAAATCAGTGCATTTAACTTTAATGCTTCTACACATCTGGAAAGAATGGCTGTCTTACTAATTTCCAGCAATCAGTGCTTCACTAAGTAAGACGTTCAAAGTCCTCATGTCCCCAAGTCTTGTTAAAGCAGCTGGACAAATAACAGCTCTAGACCATGTGATCCTTCAGGGACTGCCCTTCCATGATTTACTCAAAGAGTAAAACTAGTACTTTCTACATTTGACTTATTTTCTTATTACCCTTCTTATTTTCAGCAATGTGAACAAAGGAAAAAAACAACTTTAAAAATGCCTGTGGGGTTTTGTTCCCTTCTTTCCTTTTAAGCCTAAGTTTTAGACCTGTGATATTTTTCAAGAGGAAAGTATCTTTCTTCACTGGCAATATCCTGAATTACTACAGATAAAGCTAATCATTTCAGTACCCGTTGTGGTTTAAGCCTCTCACGCAGTTTGCTCACTCACTACCCCCTCTTTCTTCCCCCAGCTCCTGGAGGGATGGGAAGGAGACTCGAAAGAATGCAACTCCCACAGGTCGAGATAAGAACAGTCCAGTAACTAAGGTATAACACAAACCACTGCTGCTACCACCAATAATAATAATGACAAGGGAAATACAAGGAAAGAGAATACAACTGCTCACCACCCGATACTAAGCCCAACCCAGCAGGGCCCCCCCCCAACCCTTCTGGGTCCACGCCCCTCGTTTTCACATCCTGGGCATGACGGGCTGTGGTATGGAATATCTCTTTGGTCAGTTTGGGTCAGGTGTCCTCTCTCTGCTTCCTCCCTGGCAGAGCATGAGACTAAGAAAATCCTTGGCCAGACCAAATATTACTAAGAAGTAACTGAAAACATCGGTGTTATCAGCACTGTTCCCAGACTGCAAGTCAAAACCACAGCCCTGCACCAGCTACTAAGGAGAAAAATGACTGCTACCGCTGAACCCAGGACAGTACCTTATAAATACAGCTAAGAAATCTTTTACAATTGCAGGCTGAAAATATTAGTGAGAGATCAAATTCTTAAGTAAATAAATGTATATATTTACATACCAACTATTGTAATACTAACAGCATTTGAACAGATTTAGCATAAGCAAGTGACCACTAGACACCGCTACAAAATGAAAATTTTGAGAAGCTCACTACAGTGACAGACGTGTTGCTTGACAGGCTGCACAGAAAAAAAACAAATAGAGTAACTTAATAGCAGATCGATCACAGTGTAGATCAATCTGCTCACCCCAGTTCTCTTTTCCAGGCTGCAGGGGAATCTCTGCTCCTGTATGGCAGCACCTTCTCCCCTTCTCCTTCTCCAACTTTGGTGTCACTGGGCTGTTCCTCTCACATTTTCCCTCACTTCTCACTGCCATGCAGTGCTTCGCCCTGGTGTCTCAGGGCTGCTCTGCTCACATTTTCCCTCCCTCCCCACTGCCATGCAGTGCTTTGACCTTTCTCAAATACCCTTTCCTAGAGGCACCAAGACCTTGTGATCCAGGGTCTCATCCATGCCCTGTGGTAGGTTAGTTGGAGCCAGCTGGAACTCGCCATGTCCAGCATGGGGCAGCTTTGGCTGCTCCTCACAGAGGCCACTCCATAGCCCCCTGCCAATGCCTGGGCACAGACACCTAGCACAGCTTGCTTTCCCATTTTTGATACTTTTTCATGCCCCACAGCCTTGAATCCTTTTGCTCAAGCCCCCAGCAACCTAACATCACCCATTCAGTCCTATCTAGGTACCTATCTCTGATCTTCAAAGAGAACCCTCTGTTTAAATTGTTTTCAAATATTAAGTACTTTTATTACTACTGCTTTATTACTACTACTTCTAAGCTAGCAGTGTAACTTCATTTGCTATACACATGGCAAACACTTACACACTTCATTTAGTATTTTATGAATGTTTGCATTTCTAATTAGATGCCAGAACACACTTCTGTTTCCAGCCTAAATGCATTGAGTTCCTGCACATATTTTCACTTACCATTATTTCTCAATTACATCTAGGAATATCTGTTGTATTGTAACAATCATAATGTAAAATACTTGGAATTTGTACTTCTCCATTTTTACTGAGCTACAGTATTATCAAAACTCAACTATTTTCTGGAAAAAAAAAAAAAGGCAAAAATTCAACTTTTCCACAGCTTTCTCTAACAATTACCATATGCTTTTTTCCAACATGAAACAATCAAAACAGTATTCCATCTTAAAGTTTTGCAATACATTGTTTAACAAAACTCCAGTGTATCAGTGACTATGTAGAATATTATAATATTTACTTTAAGTCTCAAGAGGAAAAAATAACCTCAAGCACGCACTGTATTTGCTATAAAAACAGATGGATCATTACTGGCTCAGTTCCCAACTTAATGACTACATCTATTTTAAAATGTTAATGCTTAAATTAGGTGATTCGATATTCTTCAGAATATTGTTTATGTTTCAGAGTTATTCTGGGAAACACTACTGCCCTCTCAACACTCAGTAAGAATGTAGAGCAGAAAGGTTTTCTAGGAGCAAGCCTTGTCATCTGTTATAAACACCAATGGGGACACATTTCAACAACAAACTGCATGGGAAGCACAGAACTGTCCTGCTGCAGACACCGCAGCACTGAGTCCAAGCAGTTTGGGTATATGCTTCTTCTGGTGACACGGTCAACACTATGTACGAATGCTGATGAATTTCCCAAAGCTATTAATTAGCTTGTGGATCTAGTTAATCTAATACATTATTGAAAAATCCTATGTTGCTCTGCATAGCAACTCTGAATGCTGCCTTTACAATGTCTGACACTTGGCATACCATAGCCTAGAGAGCTGCACATACTTGTCTTGCCTTTTCTGTGGATGTTAGTCCACACTTGAGTTACAGGTACAGCAAAGCCACACTTTAGCTACAAGTGAGAGCAAATATTTCCTGTCAAAAAGATCTTTCATAGCAGTGTATCTATTCATCTAGAATAATATTACTGCACCAAAGGGAAGCGATTAAGCATGCCCACAATACAGACTGTATCAATATAATTCAGTTGAACATACTGAAAGCAGCACACACACGTTTGCACTGACCTCTTGAGGTGTTCCTCCCACTCATACACTGTAAACTGACTGAAAACCAAGACTGAAGATGGCTTCATCCTCAAAGTTGAAGTCATTAGCTGAATGTCCCTTAGTGGGACTTGGAAAATTTCTTGCGTGTACCACCATGCTTGCACAGCTTTCAGCTATTTCACTTACATTTCAAGTTACCTAACTGTAAGCAAACCTCATTCTAGGTTTCTGATTTTTTTCATGCTCACTTCTTAAAGTTCTGCATTTAGAAGCCAAATTCATAGCTATTGACATTATTCAAGAAACTCCCATACATAATTTAGACCATAAAAAAATCAACATCATGATAAAAAAACCTTAAAAAAAACCAAACCAGTATATTAAAGTGCACAGTAACTTTATAATAAACAGAAAATACTTTGATTAATTCTGAATCTGAGTAAGAAATTCTAATGCTTAAGCAAATTCATCAGGGATATCAACTAGCTGTGTACTTACTAAGCACCCAGTGAAATGGTACAGTCTTCTAGCAAAACTAGCACAATCAGTAAGTGTTCACAGAGAATAAAAATGATTCAGTTGTTGCACTGCTTCTACAGTAACAAATACGGTGGCTGCACATTTATAGCCTACCATAGCACATCCTGTCAAAACCTCAAGGAAGAATTGCACATAGTTACATAACAATCCTTTCCCACAGGACAGGTGCAGGGCATTTGTACATTTTTTTGCACAGGTCATTTTCCCTGCTTTGTACTGATAGTACTAGCTT
The DNA here is from genome assembly GCA_030323915.1 of Brotogeris chrysoptera. Taxonomy (NCBI): domain Eukaryota; kingdom Metazoa; phylum Chordata; class Aves; order Psittaciformes; family Psittacidae; genus Brotogeris; species Brotogeris chrysoptera. Next base: position 36,425 of record JARCZZ010010518.1, read on the forward strand.
GATAAATACTTTCTTCATTTGCTATCTCCACCAGTGTGCCTAAACCAACTCTGATATCCCTCACCTATTTGTTGTTCTGTTTCCTGGATGTTAGCTGAGAGCAAAGGCTAAAGGATCATCTCACTTTGTCCTGGTTTATTTTTAACAAACATAGTAAGAATAGCTCTGTTTAGAGATTTTAAATCTTTTGAATACAGTACATACCAGTTCCTTTGCATATATATGGAGGCTTGAAGAATTTCACAATGCCATACAAATTCACTACAGTTCCATCTTTAAGATGATTCAGAGGAGTGTACACATATTTGGGTGCAACAGACTGAAAAGGCATGATAAAATTAGAGAACAAAAGAAAATATTATTCAAACCTTCTCCCCCAGAATTTTATCTTTTAATACCATCCACCCTCAGATATGCTTTATTTCATATTTTTTTTAAAAAAAGTTATTTCTATCTTGCTTACTTTAGACTCTCTGAACATAAATATATTTACAGACAATAAGGCACAAAAAAGCAGATTTATTGCCATTTCCTTTTGAGATTGCATCTTCCTTACAATAAACTAACTAGTCAACTAGTTTCTGTACATGAAACCGGTGAATAAGGATGGAAAGTAATTTTTTATAGATAGGTTTTAACGTGTCCATTCAAAGGGCTTTTTGATACACATAAAAAATTTTGTAATCCTTATTAGCAGTGTCACTACACAGAACCTCTGTCTTGTGGTGGGCAGTACCTCTCTCAGTCATTGGGTAAGTCTTCCTATTAAAATAGCACACTTGTTGGATTAAAGACTACCTTCTATTGTTTAAGGACTGCTTTCCTGCCATCTTAAGGTCACATTATATGCTGATTACCTTTTCTTTTAAGAATACAAGTTCTGCAAAATGATTGAAAACTCTTTTATAAAATTAACTCAAATCCAAGCTGCCATTGTCAATACTGAACCTTATGCTAAAGAACAATAAAATTCCATACACTAATTCCTATGCCTTTAATACACTATTTCCTGTTAAATTTTTATTTAGACACATAAAGGTTTGTTCCAAACAGTAATCAAAAGTACTGTTAAGACCTGTACATGAATTCTGATTTTAAAATCAAAGGAAGATTCATATTTCCATTTTTTTTAAAGCAAAACCAGACAATCTTTTTTTAGAGTTATCTTTCTAGTTTACATATTCCTAAATGGACATGCAAACTATTTTAAGCTAGAGACACAAACTGCAAGTATAGAGAAAGTACTACTTTTTCATACTTTATTCTTTTCTCCAGGGACATTATTTGCAAAATTAAAAGCTAAACAAATGACTGCTGGGATGAGAGTATGGAGTAAAATAAACAGGAAAGAAAAAGAATTTTATACATTTTCATTTATAAGCAGTTAATCTCACATGGTTTAAAACTACCCCGAATACAAACTCACCACCAGTGCAGTTTTTGAAGCATCAGTTGTTCTTTGTTTATCATAAATCTGAGGAGAAAAACAATAGCAAACTTTCAGGTTAAAAAAATGAAGGCATTGCAAACATAACATTTGATAACTCTACAGCAAATGTAAAGCTAAGGCAAACACAAAGCAGCACTATAGACAGAGTTTTGCTATGTGAATCACCTCCGAAACTAGTAATATGTTTTTATACTGAAAAAAAAGAAAATATTTACTCCAATTACACTCAAAGCTACTTTAAATAACATACACTTTCTAAGCAAAAATGCACTTAGTTTAATATAAGTCAGGTCACATTAATAGTCAGCATCTGAAAGTCAGAGGCCACTAATTTAAAATCGTACCTGCTTAACAGAGAACTTAAATGGATTTAGGTTCTGTATATGTCAATGTTTAGAGCATCAGATCTACTTTTAGTGACTCATTACTCTCCTTTGGGGGAAAAAAATATATATATTAAAAAAAAAAAGGTTAAGGTAAATTCACCAGAATGGGATAAATTCTATTCAAAGGTAGTTCCTAAGCTTTTACAGCCATACTTATAAGCCAGACTTCAGTGTAAGGTCTTTTAAAGACCCTATTGTGATGATTCAACATGATACTAACACTTAACCACCCTATAAGGAGAAATGCTGGGCTCAGCTGGCACCCTGATGCAACACCACTGCCTGTCTGCTTGACACAGGGTCCCACTCACAGCAGCATGTTACCTGCTAGGGATATGGTTTTGCTCTTCACCCTCAACTGCATTCCTGAAGCAAGTTTTACTTTATTTATTTTAAATAGTTGATTGAATAGTTACAATTGAGAAAGTGAAGCATGCAAAAATTCAGATAATTCATACTAATTTTAAACATTCAATGAGTGTGTCAGTAGATTAAGTGCCACAGGCTCCATTCTGTAGTCAGTGATGAGACAGACACCTCCTCAGCACAACCTAGACATTCAGTGAGCTGCACATCTTCCTTCGGATTGTTTGTGAAGATATTCTGCCAATGCTCAAGTTGTGCCAAAATTCAGGTACATTTAGACACATTCACTCAGACTCAGGGCATAGCTTTACTAATATCTTCAATGACATATACTTTCTCTACCTTTACATAACCAACAGACAATGTCATAAAACAGTCTGCATTACAATTGGAATTCATTTTGTTTCTCACTGAGCTGCATTTCAAGCTTTAATTATCTGCAGAGGTACAAATTCCTTTCTGAACCAAAAAATATATTTTCTTCAGTGTCAAACCGTCAGACAACAATTATACAAACATAAGTTCAAACCTTGATATGAGCACAGGGTTTATGTTAGTAAGTATTTTTATATGTGATTTTTGTGTTTAAGTTTTCGTAATTACTTCTAAGTTTGTTTCAAAATCTGATGGATAGGCTCAAAGGAATCACCATATAATCTAAAGCTGCACTGTTCTCCAGTGAAGATGTGTTTTCTTTCTCACTGACTACAGAACGGAGTTCACAGGATTGTCACTGAGAGCTCAGTTCAGTGCTATCATCCTTCTTTTTAACAGCAGTAGACAATTACAGCGATCAAAATTGTGCAACACTTTCTCACCAGATGTCCTTAACTGTTGGGATAACTTTCATAAGACATATGAAGTGTTTAAGCCCGCTTAAGTGTCCAACAAAGTTGTTGCAACTCTATTACCATTCCACACTCAACCTCTCTTTCCCCTCCACTACAGGTTTCCAAACAGAGAATAATATTCTAAATCCTTTGGTATTTAAGCTTCTGTGATTTAAGTCCTGTAACTTTTAAAATACTAATGCTTAGACTTAAAAAGGGTAGCAAATGTCTCCTGAAGCAAAGACACACTAGCCACAACAAACATGCAGTAGATTCATTATCACAGACACAGAAATAGCAGCAGTACAAAAAGTGTAGTGCAAAAGAACTATTTTCCTCCTAAAAAAGAGGTGCAATTCTCCTTTGAAAAAGTTAAGTATCTAGGAATCCCTGTAATTCAAAAGCAAAATGTAATGATGTGAATTAAAGCAGTACAAACTCATGACACATCTAAGACCACTCTTGCACCCTCTACCTTGCCTGTGTTATTCCATCATATTATGTATGAGAAAGGATTAAACAGCTCTAGGGATCTATCTATAAGCCAACTAAGGTCAATTTTCTGAACTCAACAAGTAGAAACTTACCTGGGAGGCCTAACATAATTCAGCTCTTGCATGGTTAGGGTTATAAGATCGGATGCACACACAAATATGTCTACATTGTTTCCTGATGAACATGCTAAAATAATCTGTAGCATTTCAGATTCTAATAGATTTGATTATTTTTTCTACTGTAAGGCAAAATGGTATCTGGTATTTGGACAAAGAAAAGGTGAAAAAAAGGTAAAAAAAAGTTGGGTACCAACGTACATAAATGGCTGATCCAGCTTCTTCAGACACCTCCAGGTGGCAACCATGTCTACCATCCTCTTGTGCTGTAGGCGATTTTGCCAACTTAAATCCTGCAACTACAAAGGTGTCCTATGGGGACAGGGTGATAAAACAGATGATCACACAGGCTGTATTACGTACTCTGTTTTAAGAGTATGCAATGTGAAATTTCACCCTAAAGCCTCAAGACATTCAAGAAAAAAAATGCTGAACAAATTTTAAACACTGCCTTGAAGTTTCTTTATTTAGTTCTACTACCAGCAGAATTCATCTTTCCAGCCAATGCCAGAAAGTAGGTTTTTGTCTTTTCTTTTCAAATTCTCCTAAAATTTTCACACTCTTGATGTTACTGTGACTTACTGCTAATTTTGACAAGGGCTGGATGCGAACAGTCCTGGCAAATATAGCAAAATAATCACTCCTTTTCACATATACTCCTATCTGGGTAAGTTTAAGCTAGAGAAGGAATCACACACACTGGATCAGCAATGGCAAACATTCTTTTCTCAGAGCTTATATCCTGAGCCATAGCTGCACTTTGAAGAGACTCTCCTTGTAGTTATTTTCTGGTTTGGTTGGATCACAATCTTCCAGTTTCTTCCTTAAGGGCCAAGCAGGTCAATCAATAGGTAGGTTTCTGCTAGCAAACAAGACATTTCTGGCATCACTGCTAAGATTCCAGCACAGGAAGCAATTGCATTTACAACTGCACTTTCACTTTGGTATAAAGTTCCTCAGATACTATGAAGTGAACAAGAAAACGATGATTTAAGGAGTAAATCATTCAATGCGTGCAGCAGATCACTTTTTAGTAGCAACCAATTTGAAAAAAGAAAAAAAAAAACAAAAGGGGAGAGAGAAGATAGAAAATGCATTTAGAAGACAGAGATGGTAAGAAAGGTATGTGACCAAAGCGCTGGGAACTCTGATGTAAAGTAAAGCTCCTTTATAGTCAGCTCATTTGGTACTGGAACAGTACAGCTGGGCTGTAACAGTATGACCCATTCCAATATGCATTATTAGACTCTGTACCCTATTTCTAGATGACTTCTACCAAAAGCTCTTCCATAAGCTTTTACTGAAGGACTCTGTTCACGTGTTCATTTGATTCAAAGAGTCTTCTGATTAAAGTTGACAGTTTTGGCCAAATATTGTGCTATGATGGCTCCTTTTTGCTATTTCAGCAATATGACAATGCTACTCTAAATGATTCAAAATCCAAAACCTTAATGTTTTGTACAAGAAAAAGAAAGGCTGCTAGCTTAATTGACGGTGATGTACTTAGCTATTAAAGGGTTTTGGAAAAAAAAAATACTGCAGAAAACAAATTTAATCAGACAATTTAATACATAATGAATCTCATTTTCAGTTAGTGTCATAAATAGGAATATAATATATATTTTGATTAAAATATAACATGTTAGTCACCCAAGTGTAAGCCATACTCAGAGCTAGTAAGTTAAAACAGGACGAAACAGTTATACAACTCAATATTCCTTACACTTCAAACACACCGCCCTGCTAACATACATCTCATTCTTTCCAGATAAAAACACACTCAAACACAGGTTACAGGAAACTCAGCTTTTTGCAGAAACCAGGTGTTAGCACATCTCTTTCCTTTCACTGTACTGATGCTACTTGTGTTCCTTCAACAGTGGAATCTACCTTCAGCTAAAAAGCTATGCCCTGCTATACATTATTCCTATTTCAGCATTTGATTAGATTGCAGGCTGCACAAGATGCTGGGACTTGGCTGCTGAGTCAGGATTGGAGCTCTGTACAGCTGACTTGTCTTGTTCTCCTGTGTCAGAGGAACTTTAGAATTACACAGACTCAAGCTTTTACACAGGTTGATAATTAATGGAAATGGGTTTTTTAATAGTATTAGATCACTTGTTATCACTGGTGATGCATAACATGACATTCCAAAAACACCTGTGAAAGGACTGTGCAATTTCAATGAGGAAAAACCCACTAATCTCAAAGTCTAGTTTTATATGTATAAAGAACAGGTATATTCTCAGATTTGCTGCAAATTCATAGTCAGCTTTGGCAGACTGTAACTTGCAGTTGCTAAACAGGCAAAAAATTTACATAATTTGCACAGTGCTTTGAGATTTTATGTTTATTAATTTTCAAAATAGATTAGTTTTCACCATCTTTAGCTAACATGTTCTCTTATAATTGGTTTAGGATCAAAACTATTTACATAAATTGGTGAATTTTCTTGTCAACAGAAGACTACTACATTGCATACAGATAAGCGCTAGGATTTGACCAACTTTTTAAACAGCAAGAAGAATTCCCACTCTCCTCATTCAAAAGAAGTGAGAAATAAAGGAAAGACAGTATTTTCCCTGATGGTTATTCTGTTATAGAACCAGAAGACCCTCAGGAGAAGGAACAAAATGGCTATTCATGGTTTTGGGATGACTTCTCTATCACCCATATTCATGATCCTTTACTTGCTAGGTAAACAGCACTGACAAAAAGGATTGCTTTATTTCAACATTAATGTTAGAAGTAATTTACATAAGCAAGTACTTTGGGGTTTTTCCTCTAGTTCATACTTATATATTTGAACTGATCTATACAAAAACAAGAAGTCAACATACATCTGTGGAAAAAAAAATCCTAAAATAAGAAAAAAAAATATATATATATTTTACCCCATGGCGTACAACTTGTGCACAATCCTCTGCCATTTTTCCATATATTAAAATATTGATGCTGTTGATCCGTGAACATAAGTTATCCATATCTAGAGAAAAGAAAAAAACCAGAAGTGATTCCCATCACCGTACCTTCTCCAAAACAAAACAAAACAGCAATGGGAATTGATTTACAAAAGAAAAAATTAACCTACAGTCCAGCACTTTTCATTCAAATTAATCTACAGAAAACTGTTTCAAATAGCTATACAACTTCTCTTATGCGCTAACTATAGGTATATCAAGCAGAACATTCCTCAGAAGAGGACCATTTAAAAGGCGAAAACATTCTACAGCAGTGTACATTAAAGAGAAATTACAAAGATTTCCACTTCGACACAGATCACATTTAGAACTACATAAACTGGAGATACTCCAGGATATGAACATATCAATAAACAGCCTTCCAGCAAGACTGACACAGAAATTATACTGTTAAAGGAGTTTTCTACCTTTCACTGTTTCAGAAATAACACAAATTACTTAAATGCTTCAAAATTTTTTGGGCTGTGGAAAATACGCAGAAAATCTTGGCCCTTCCAAACAGCCATGTGAAACAGCAAGATTCATGGAAGTTTTAGGTCCCTCTCTGGGAATCCTGAAACCATCCAGGAAACTGACTCTGGTCCCATCAACCTCATTCACCTCCACTAACACCAGTCATAAGTTGCATCACCAGGTTGGATCTGTACCCCAAGTCACAGCTCAGAATGTTCAGTCACAGCTACAGAATGTGTAAAATGAGAAAGGCTCAGAGGAAGCAAGTGATGATTCTCTAATCAGTGTAAAGAAGGAGTTGAGAAGGAAATGGAAAGAAATGGAAAGTCCCTTGAATCCAACATAGACTGCTGATGAATGACATCTTCTTCCTTCCTGGCTGGAGGTGGTGATGAGCTTTAGACTTAAGAAATATACTATTTTTTTAGTATCACTGATTACACGATGAACAATGTAAGTCTTTCAATGCATTAAGGTGTCTACTGATATTTAATACCTGAGTAATCAGGTGAAATTCCATTTTTTACTGCTTAGATTAAAACAGAATGAAATGCAAGTATCAACTTACTGACCTATATTAAATGCGCACTTACATAGCATATACAGTATAAATGTTATATGGTAACTATTAAGTGTGCATTTTTCTTAGTCCTTCCTTATGATAAGCAGTTTAAAAATACACTATTAAATCTGTACACAGCTAATGCACTTCCAGAACAGTACATTAGAATTCCACAACAAGAAGTCTACTGATATATGAAGACTGTATTGCTTCCATTAACTTACCCAGCAAAAATTTAACATAATCTACTTTCGTAGAGAACAAACACTTTTAGAGAGTATTATAAATATAACATTTTACTGAATACTAAAAAGCAGGTACCAGTGACGTAAGAGCATAATGTCACAAACATGTCAAGAAGTTCAACAAAACAAATTTAAAATGTATACTTAAACGTAGTACCTTGAAGAACGACCTTGAAAAAGTCTGTCCCATCTCTCAGTGTTGTTACCGGGTAGGAAAGAATAACTAGTCCCTAAAAAGTTAAAAAAAAATAAAAATAAAAGTGTCATGAACTAAGACTATGTACCTCTAAGTTACTGAAACACTGGTAACAGCAGAAAACATCTGTAAGCTAAAAAGGTGGAATTGAAATAAGTGAAAATTACCATCTGAATTCCTAAAAAAAACCCAAAACCAAAAACCCCCAACCTGCTAAAAACACCACTGAAGAGCAATGTGCTTGGGATTTAACAAAGGAAATATTACATGTCTGTATTACTTATATGTTGCTGATTAGATGATAAACTTAGACCAAGCAATGAAACAGTAGCTATGAAAGTACCTTTTACCAGTTACAATAGCACAAAGGCTACAGTTTAGCACAAAACCTGAAAGGCAGCAAGTACAGCCATTTCTCAAAAAATATTGGCAAAGGATTACAACATAAACATGAAAATGAAACCACAGTCAAGGTAGAAAAGATGCATATGAAGATAAATAATCTGTGAAAATAAAAACATGTACAGCTGAGGTAACAGTACTGCAAAGTTTTGAAGCTGTAGTGACCTATATAATTTGTCAGTAACAAAAAAGCTCTAAAAGACACAAAAGTTCTATTAATTATGTAAAACCACTGTCTTTATAATGAAGCTGAAGTTACAATGAAGCAAAAATCACAGATCAGTGCCTTCAGTGATATTAACACCTCTTCGGACCAAGTACGTTTTGTTAGAAATATGGTAACTCATCAAAAGAGGCTCCCCTTCAACAGCAGCAAAATGTCAGACAAATGCATTCCTCCACAGTATGACACATAAAACACTGTATCCCACTCAGGAATAAAAACACAGAAATTGGTTGAATAAGGGAAAATAAGGGGGGGGGGGGGGGGAAGAAAGAAAGAAAACAGATTCTGTAAAGTATTTAAGAGAACTACAGAAACAGCGCCAGAAATAAAAGGTTTCTTACACAGAGACTACAGGAGCAATCTGTATAAATGCACAAAAGCAACATTAAGAGGGCAGTCAGGTAAATCACAATTTTACAGTACACATACTCACTGGGAATTTTGACTTGAATGTTAGTTACTTAACCAAATATGCAGCACTGAATTGTCACTGTAGAGGCTTTTCAGAGTAAAATTAGCCCTACAACATGTTGACTAGGAGGAATCCAAATCAAATTCAACACTTTATTTTACTGTTCTATAAAGAAATAGTAAGACTCCACAGATCCTTTTCCAATCCAAAGTATATTTCAATTTTCTTACACTAATAAAACAGCTATGTTTACTTAAATTTAGCATGTACCATATTGTTTCATTTCTTTTGATGCAGTAGTAATGCTTCATTTAAAAGCAAAACGAAGGTCAAAAATCTATGACTCTATGTTTTCAACAGGGAAGTTCCTACTTTACACAGAGAAGTCTAGTGAGTTTTGTAAGGAAATTTATGTATCAAATATTTATTTTAACAATCAGCATCCGCAAAACACTATTCTGAGATCTGTCTATGAATACTTACAGAAAGGTTTGCTACATGCTTACAAAATTCAACTTTGTTTAAAATTTTAGGTATTATATATAATTGTTCTCGCCGAATTGTCTTAAACTGTTGTCACAGGTTAATAAGCTACAGATTTTTTTCTTGTAATGAAGTCTTTGCAGTGAAACAAATCACCTAAGGAACACTGTATTTACATTTTTATTTTTTTTATTTAAGAAATGTCAATCAGCACAGAGAGACTGTTTTCTGACCATTTTTTACTTTGTATTTTTTCTTTTACATTCTGGTATCTTTCAATGAGTTTTCAAATTCTGGGACCATGTTCTTCATTAAAATAGCTTGGCCCCACCACTTTTCTTTGTATACCAAACACCTACGCTCTAGTTCTCTTCCTCAGCAGAAATACCACCCGCTGCTTCCTTGACATGCTTGCAGCTTGTGGCTCCAAGCTTCAACAAATCCTACCTTACCAAAACCTGCTCAAATTCACTTTTCCCCCACAAATTCCGCACTGTTTATTAAGCCCATCAACAAACTTTTTCCAAAGGCATATACCATTCCATACACCACTGGATATATGGAATGAAATATGATGATATATGATATATGGAATGAAAATTCCATATGATATATGGAATGAAAATACCCCATTCCATATGCCACTAGATTTAAAATGACAATGTGCATTTCCTCTAGCGAATCCATTTCCTTCTTTGCCGTGGCCTCCTTCCTCAGTCAGCTCCAACAGCTGATTTGACAGCTGATTTTCTGGTTTGGGTCAGCTTTGCCACAGAAAAACCCAGAGGACAATGAACTAACAGAAAAGGCATCAGGTTCAGTTAATGAACACCATGACTGAGGATGTATGACATTGTTTGTGCTGTGTTCCTATACATTTAAGTTAAAATTCGTATTATTCAGAGGGATGCCAGAAAGGCAAAAGAGTTTCAGAAGAATGAAAGGACTTGAGGCACACAACCCAGACAGGAGCATCATGGACAATCTTTGCTGCTTTGTTCCAGAACATACTTCATAAAAAATATCCTCTTCCCTTCCTCAAAGCAGGACCTAAACCCCATTTTGGCAGTCTAGAGTGACATTGCGCTGTGCCACAGCTAAGATAAGCTAACATCAGTGCATTCTAAGGTTCACTGCAAGCTCAGCCTGCAGAACTGGATTTTCCTACATATTTAATGGTGCATTAGCACCAGCTTTATCAGCTCTCCAGATGCACTCTTTTTATGCCAAGCTCTTTTAGCCACCTACTAATCCACGTCAGCAGCAGCATGATGTTCTCTTAACATAAGACAGAAGTCAGAGAAAGAGACTTTCTCTTTCAGCAATCAACTATAACACTGCATATATGCTCTAATAATGGTAGTAATTTTTCCGCTTTCTTAGTGGAAACATTTATTTTGGCAGAAAGATTTTATCATTTATAATCCATTTGTCTGCTTCAACACTTCCTTTGTGAACAAGAATTCCTGCTCTTCCATGTGAGGGGTACTTGAAGACATAGCTCTTGAAAGCAGGAAAGCCCATAGACCCTGCAGGTGAATGGGGACAGGAAACTACACTGAGGAATAAAACCCCTGTTTACCATAAGCACTCGTTATTGATATTTCCATTTGTTTCTTTGTAAGACCTAAAGGAGGCTGGATCATTCCCAGTCAAATCACTTCCTATAACACTCTACTGCTGCCTGCTTCCTAAAAGGACAGTTTTGCTCCTTTGCTTTACCTAATTGCACTACTCCTGGCATCTCTTTGACACCATAATGAACCAGTCCAGACTGACAGCAGGAGCAAACTACTCTCTCTCTATCAACATGGGTAGCCTTCTGCCAGTTTATTTCCAACGAATGGACTTAATCACAGAGCATAAGCATAACATAAGCAGCAGAGCTGGAACTGGGAATATACAGCAGGGGAAGCAAGCCTGGGTTTTGGATACAAAAAAATCATTAGGCTAGCTCAGCTCATTTTTAAAGTATTTGGGACAACTTTTAAAGATTCAAGCCACTTAAGGTTTTCTACAGAATTTCTTCTTCTTCCCTCAGCTTTTTTTTTCTTTTTGCAAAAGACTGACGGCAAGCACAGGATGAGGTTGACTTCTTGCCACTTACCTGTCAGGAATTAAAAGGATTTTCAGAACCATTCATAAAGAGTTAAACAGGTTAAAAAAGAAAACCCTCAAGAACTAACACTCTGTTTTACACAATATATTTAAGGATATGAAAAAAAAAAAATGCTGCATCTCATCACTACACTAGGATTGTAATTCCAATCTGAAATATATTTGGGAATACTGTAAAATATAAATACACACTTAGTAATGCTAATAAACCATAATTCTATCTTGATGCAGATAGTTGCTACAGAGTCACCCTTCCACAAAACTATATATTGAATTGCTTCACACAAGAAAGGAAAACTGCTTCAGAAGTCATTACTTCAAAATCTGATCTTTAAAAGGACAATGATGCTTGTGGCTATTTTTTTTTTTTATTTTTTTTTTACAAAATACCACTTAACCTTCCCCAATACCTCCATTTTCAGCACAGCTTTCATCACAGCAATGTGGTTTTTAAATGGGTTAGAAGCTTAGAAACCAGGAAAACCTCTCATAAAATTTAAGTCTGACTATGTAGAGGAAGAGGTGGAACAGTAAATCAGTGAAGTCAACAGCAACATGCAACAAAGTTCAACAGGGTCATAATTCCGCATAATTTAGAGATATGCAACAGACGCACACAAAGAGACACAGCTGCAGCAAGTCACCAACTGAGCTGAAATATGGTAACTATTTCAAAGTAAGCCAAATTTCTTTTTATTAGTATGTTACCTGGAAATATTTGTTGGTATGATCAAAGCCTTCTCGCAAATGTTTCAAATCCTCCTTCTGCAAATGGCTCGGTAGTGGAGGCTCAGACTGTCCTTTGACGATCTTAAGCAACTGAACAGGCATCGCTGCTTTATCTAAACAAAAATAATAAACAGATTCCTGAAGCTACTCATATTGTTCAAATTAAGAGTTATAGGAAGTTGCAATTTACTCAGAAGTGGAGTATTTCTCAATTGCTGAGCAGGTGAGCAGTCGACAGAGAGTTTGTGGGTCAGGGTTAAAAGGAAAACAGCCATGGGAGACATTATTGTGGGGATCTATTACAGACCGCCTGACCAAGACGACTCTGTGGATGAAGCACTCTACAGATAGGAACAGCCTCATGCTCGCAGGCCCTTGTTCTCATGGGAGACTTCAACCACCCTGATATCTCTTGGAGGGATGGTACGACCCGGCAAAAGCAATCCAGGAAGTTCCCCGATTGTGTGGAAGACAACTTCCTTCTGCAAGTAACAGACGAGCTGACAGGGAGAGGTGCCATGCTTGACCTCGTCCTCACCAACAGGGAAGGGCTGGTTAGAAATGTGATGCTCCAGGGAAGCCCTGATTGCAGTGATCATGAGATGGTCGAATTCGAGATCCTCAGGACAGTGAGAAGAGCGCGCAGCAAGCTCACTGCACTGGACTTCAAGAGAGCAGACTTTGGCCTCTTCAGTAACCTGCTCAGTAAGGTCCCACAGGATGTAGCCCTAGAGGGCGGGGGGGCCCAAGACTGTTGGTTGATATTCAAGGATCACCTGCTGCAAGCTCAGGTGTGATACATCCCAACTAGAAGGAAGTGCAGCAGGAGGTCCAGGAGACCTCCTTGGATGGATAAGGAGCTGCTGAGGAAAATTCAAAGGAAAAAAGAGGTTTATAAAAGGTGGAAGCAAGGACAGGCGGCCTAGGAAGAACACAGGGATGTTGTCCGGGAAGCCAGAGACCAGGTTAGGAAAGCTAGGGCCCAGTCAGCATTAAACTTGGCTAGGGATGTTAAAGATAACAGGAAGGGATTCTATAGGTATATAGAGAATAAAAAGAAAGGCTAGGGACAAAGCTTGGTAACTTCAATGTTAAAGACAAAGCATACGCCCAGAGGCTTATGCACATACAGAATCAGAGAGTGGCTCTACTAGGGGTTTAAAGACTGCAATTTTGGAGCCTTGAACTGCAAAAAAAACAACCCTGTTCATTTAAGTCTTGTGAAAGCCTCACATCTTTTTCTCTAGGTTTTTTAAGCTTTCATTATAACAATTAAAAAAATAATCATCATCATCTTAAATTATGTTTGGAAAACCACCAGAATTTAAACTCTCAGATTAGTTTCATTACTCTTCACTGAACTTTGAAAATCATTAAGAAATTACAAGGTGCAGTTGCAAGTGAAGTTAACACCACAGATCCGCAAACAATACAGAACTGCTGACATGAACAGCAGCACAACATGACCAAAAGACAGGAACAAAGGAAAATAAGCCACATACGAGAGGCAAATTTGTTCTTCTCATCAGGATAATGCATCGCCGTTTCTCCCCTTCACCCACGCTTCTCCAAGCAACATGAAATAAACTTTGTACGGCAGTAAACATAGTAAAGCAGTACAAAGATTTTAAAAGATTTCAGTATAAAAAGCTGGAGGTAGCAAGCTCAGTATTGCAAAAATGTTCCTATATACTGTCAAAGTTAAACTAAAGGTACCAACATGCCTTGTAATAACCTAAAGCCCCAGGGAACATTCTAGCAGGAGAAAACATCTTATTAGCCATGACAGATAGATCAAATAAACCTCCTGTTAGGCCCGGGAATCTCACACCTACATTCTGAATATATAAACTAGTGAATTCTTTTGAGCAAGAAGAATCACTAGCATTCAGTGAATATCTACTGACTGTTCACAGATGATAACAAATCAGAAGAAAACTCATTTTGCTCATAATGGAATGATGTTCCATAGACCTCTCATATCTGAGGACAGATGTGGAACAAGTAATATAAGGAAAAATAGGGTGACAGAGAGTCAATATCTTGGGTTTTTTCCTCACACATCAAGAGAAATAAGCATTTTGTGGAAGAGGAAAAGAGATCATCAAGCAATACTTTCCCCCACTGTCTTTACTTGCTGAATATGTCCACCATATTTGTCTTCCATGTCTAGTTCTCTAAAACATTACAATTCTGCTATTTCCTTCAGTAAAAAATTATCAAGACATATTTAAAAGAATAAAAAATAAACAAAATCAAACTCAGCCTATAGTAGCACCCTGATTTATAAAATGTAACACAAGCTTTAACATGTTTAGTTCACACAGCCAAAAACTAAAAAAATAAATATCATAGACAATGTAGATTGTCTATGATAATGGTATAGGATAAATATGTCTATTTACAGTGGACAATAGCCCACTGTAAAAACTGCAAACCCTTAATCCTGAAAAAGAACAAGACTGAAAAATAAGCATATTAATATTCTCCATCTGGACTCCAGAATTAACTTCATGGAGGAGGTAGTCAAAGTTAGATCTGTTCTTCTATTATGGTTTACCACCATAGTGCCGCCATCCAGTGAACAGGATAGGAAGCAATTAACACCTTGCCTGGATTATTCAGACGCAGCCAACTTTTCAGCCTTCACTCAAGACAAAGATACTTGCTATTGGGTCCTGACTCTAGCTCTTACTATAATAAATGGGCTATTCTGCTGTTGTCTCCTCTAGAACAGAACTTTTCTTCAAGAATTCACGACAGGTTAGCTTTGGGCTAGAATAGTAAAGAAAACACAAAAAAAATGAGAGGTAAATTGGAAAGATTACTCCCTCTCTGCAACCAAGAAATACTTCAGTGGAACATGAAAATGACATACAGGGAATTTATGTCATTTGGGGAGAAGAAAGGTGTAGCAGTCAGAAGCATGAGGAGATTCCTCATCTATCCAAGCAGATGCTACTTGCAGACAGACCTATAAACTCATTCTACAAATCAGAGAATAAAAGACATGACTGGCTGGACCTCATGAGGAAACCGCACCAAAGTTTCATGAAGAACGAAGGAGTAGCCAAGAACATCAGCATCTTATTGATGTAGTCAGTCAAAACGGTAGATATCAGAAGGCTCTGCAAACACAAACACTAGTCAGTGCAATATTTAGGATAAATGTGTAAAAATTATAACATACGATATAGACAATGCCTTGTTTTAAATACGCATACTTATGTACAAACTGCCATACACTGTTGACATAGTTTATGTGAAATTTTCTTATAAAAATGAACATTTATACCATTGAACAAAACAGTACAGAACTACCACAAATTCAACCTGCTATCAGTCACAACAGAAATCTTTCATCATATACCAGTATTAAAGAAATCAAGAGGACCATTCATGAAGAACAAAGTTTGGAAGAGTCTAGAATTTTTCTAATAGCCTATAATTTTGTAACTTGTGATTTCCTTGAGAATTCTCAAGAGAAGAAAACACCATGTCAGCTAACTAAAATAGAAGAAGAAACCAAGTCAGCTCTGTGACACATTCCCTTAGCTATAAGGATGTATCTTGCTGTTGCTGCAGATCTTCAGGAATTTATATTCTGTAAACAAGTCTTAGGTTATTACCCTTAACCACAAAGCTGGTACTTCCTTTCACTAGAATACAACTAGAATTCTAGCAAAAACAAAGGAAAAAAAAAGCAACCCACAAAACCAAAAACCAAGGAGAAAAAAAAAAAAAAAACAACAAAACCAACTCAACCTAAACAAAAAAAAATCTCCCTTATTAATTTCAGATTAAAATTTACTAATCTGATATTGTGCAAAAGAGGCTACAAGCAAATGTTACCCAAGGAAAATGGGCTACTATACTGCTATTATCTGAACAATACTTCAACTACCACTGAAAACCAAACAGACCTCAGGAAGACAGGGCTACAAACAGTGCAATTAGAGTCAACCCAGCAATTGCAAAAAGCTGAGATCTTTAAACCCAAGAGTTTAGATACATTAGCACAGGCGTAGTAATAACAGAAGTTTCTTTTCAGTACATTCAATGCGTATGAAAGAAAGAAAAAAGGAAAAGTTCCCAATCCTAGAAGCACTGTGTTTGTCAAAGCGGGGGCTCAATCCTCGCAGCAGAGGCCGTCTGCAGGATAGCTCAGGGAGGGAAGGTCAGCGCAAGGTAACTGCAGGTCTCACAGAGGCAAGCCCAGCAAGGCGCCAGTGACGGCCAGGGCCCGGGCTCTACCTCTCCCGGGCAGTGGTCAGCGGCCAGGCGGAAAAGGCGGGACCTGGGTGCTACGACAGCCCCTCTTCCACAGCCGGACCGCCCGTCCGCTCACGCCCCACAGCCCCAGGGAAGGCGCGGGGCACCCCTCCAGCCGGGCAGCCACAACACACCGCCAGCACTACCTGTCTCTGAGAGGGAAGCACCCGCCGCGACCGTCACCAACACCCCTCCGTCCGCTCCTTCCGCCTCTCCCTGCCGCCAGCGTAACCTGCGCATGCGCACCTCCAGCACCCGGCGGGATGCCCGGCGTTGGGCTCGCCAGAGGGCGGAGCACGCATGCGCTTAGCGGAGGCTGCAGAGCGCAGCCGTCCTCGGCTGCGCGGTTAGGGGCGGGGATGGTGGGAGCGGCAGGAAAGGCGGGAGAAACTAAGTATCCCCTTAGCTGGGACCGCCAGTCCGGCCCTGAGCCTCGCCGGCGGTCGTGCGGGTGTCGGGGCTGCGTCGCTCCGAGGGCTGCCTTAGCCTCCTGCCGCCCGGGCAAGCCGGCCAGCAGTGCGGAGGCCCGAGGCTGCTCCGCCCCCCGCCTTAGGAGGGTGTCCTGCGCCCCTAGGAGCAGGCCCGTTGTTGGGGAGCCGGTAAAACGTGGGTGCCGGGAAGGGCTTCAGGAGCACTTAAAACTCTCAAATGCAGGTCAAAAAAAGGGGGGGGGGGCAGGAATGCTCTGTAGCTTGGTTGTGTTTGTTCGTTGTTTAAATGGCAGGAGGCATTAGGTCAGGCTTTGAACAACAGTTTTGTCGTCAGAGGCACGAGGTCCCTCAGGCTTACTGATGCATGTGCCCCGAGCTGACACATGCCAAGATGCCGTTTTCAGTATTTGCCAATTCAAAATTACAGCACACATGGCTCAACGTCGCAAGAGCAAGGCTCCTTCCTTTAGAGATAGCAGCTTTCTGTCTCCAGTACCTCAAAGAAATGTCTTCTGCCAGCCAGTGCTTGCTCTCCCCTTTCTCATCTCTGCAGCTCTAAGAATCTGGGACGGCTTTCCTTTTCCTGTTTCTCATCACTTAGTGACTTTAATAAAGTCCCACTGGAAATTAATTTTCTCCTTTAACTTTAAAACGTTTCCTTTACAATCCTCCCCCTATTTTGCAACTGTTCTAGTTACATCTGAAGTGTTTTAGTTGAACTTTGAATTCAAATTCTCTTTAAAAATTGGAAATTAAATCATCCATGTTCACAAACCCTCTGGAGGGGGATACACTGACATTTGTTTTGTACTCATTTCCACTGTTGCCAGCCTTTTCTGGAATAGGTTTCTTTTCTTTGGTCATCACTGTTTTCAGTAAATCTTGATCCTATGCGTTCCATTGGGTATTAATGTAGCATGCTTGGTTATAAGCAAAGAATATTGTTAAGACCTTGTTATACAGACATGATAAAAATAGCACACAGTTGAACTAAGATGGAGCTAGGAATTTAAGCACACCTGGTTTTCTGGAAGGTTAATGATCGGGCTGTCTGAAGAGCCAACTACAGCAGAGCAGATAGGCTGAGAAGATTGGTGTCACTTATCCATGTCCTTTGCTTCCATCAAAAGATGTGGAGACATCAGCCTTATTTGTAGACTATTAAGTTATGTCAAGTGAGCATTCCTGGTGGAGTATTGTCTGTCCTGTCTTATGGCTTCTGTTTTTAAATCTACATTTTGAAAACAACAGTTTTGGTCACATTTAAATATTTATCAGAAAACAAGTTGACAAAGCAGCAAAGACTACAGTCAAGAATTAAACACTGTTAGAAACATTAAGTAGAAAAAAAAAGAAGTCTGTAAAATTTAAAACAGTGCAATGTGAAGGAATTCTGCTTTAGCCCACTGGTGCTTCTCTTTTCTGTTCTGATTCTTTTTCATGCCTGTAAAAGATCCGCTTAGCAATTATAATTATGGTGAAATGAAATCGTGGAAAGCTTATACATTATAGATGAATTAAATTAAAATTGTTTGGAAGTTGCATTCCTGAGTAATTTAAATGGTTACTTGATCTTCTCATCTCGAACCTATATATATAATCAAAAGACAAAAATGAAGGAGAAGAGTCATATAAGCAGAATTTTGACAAAAGAAGATAGATCCCAGTTTTATCTGTCAACAGAATAGTTGTTGGGACTGTCAGAGATTTAGCCTGAAATCTTTTTTTCAATTTTTGATACTGGTTGTAGGACTTTTTGGTTTTTTTTTTTTATTTTGTTCTTTTTTTTTTTCTTTAATCATAGTGTCATGGGTTCAGCAGCAGCAGCAGTCGTTTTTCTCCTTCTTGGTAGCTGGTGCAGCACTGTGTTTTTGATTTTGGGGCCTTGGAGCTGTGCTGATAACACCAGTGTTTTCAGTTACTGCTGGGTAATGT
>JARCZZ010010522.1:0-51857 GCA_030323915.1 Brotogeris chrysoptera
TTCTTCCTCATATCCAATCTAAACTTCCCCTGTTTAAGTTTGAACCCATTACCCCTTGTCCTATCATTACAGTCCCTCATGAAGAGTCCCTCTCCAGCATCCCTATAGGCCTCCTTCAGATACTGGAAGGCTGCTACGAGGTCTCCACACAGCCTTCTCAAGGATGAACAGCCCCAACTTTCTCAACCTATCTTCATATGGGAGGTGCTCCAGTCCACTGATCATCCTCGCAACCCTCCTCTGGACTTGTTCCAACAGTTCCATGACCTTTTTATGTTGAGCACACCAGAATTGCACACAATACTCCAAGTGAGGTCTCACAAGAGCAGAGTAGATAGGGAAAAATAAGGTGGGAACTGAGTGGACTGTTGTGTTCAAAACGATGTATGTTAAATCTGGTCTGTTCTCCACTGTTTCAATCCAGGAAAAAGGCTGAAAAGCCTTTATTGGAAGATCCTCAGTTAAAGAAATGAATAAAACATCACAATAAGTCATTATCAGAGGTCTCTTTGATGTTTCCAGGTTGAGAAGTTGTATCAGAAGTGATCGCTATGATTTACTTGGATTTTTTTATTTGGTTTGGTTGTGTTTTCTTTGCTTTTTAAACAAAGAATGGATTCCATAAATCTTTAGACAACTACAGTTTATGAGTAGAAGGAAGAAATGGATCTAAGTCTGTTGTGTGACAGAGCTTTACAGACACCCTCTAGTGGAATACATAAATGCTCTAATTTTATTTGGACAATAATTTGCGTAAATATGCATCTTGAAAAGGACAAAGTTT
Organism: Brotogeris chrysoptera; assembly: GCA_030323915.1. NCBI lineage: Eukaryota > Metazoa > Chordata > Aves > Psittaciformes > Psittacidae > Brotogeris > Brotogeris chrysoptera. The sequence goes on from JARCZZ010010522.1 coordinate 785, forward strand.
AATAGACTAACTACCACCAGATCTAATAGTAGGAATAAATAAAACTTTAAATATGTTAAAAGACCAAAATGCCTTTTCTCCTTTTGAACTGCAGATTCTGATTAAATTCAGAAACTTAGCTGTGCCTTTACCCAGACGTGGTAACACATTTTGAATTCACATTTATATAAAGATTTATTTTCAATAGAATTCCTCTAAACACCCTTATCTCACCAATCTGAAAACAGAAAACATCATAATTTGTGTTCCCAGAAGAAACCTTATGAATATGTTTACAGATTCGGTTTTACATATTTTTCAGCAAATTAAAGGAAATACAAAATTTGATTTAAAAAACAGATTTTGGTCCCACTCACCAAAAAAATTACTTCATAAATGAGTAATTCCTATTTGGTTTACACAACGTATTAAGATGTAAAGAAAATTGTATTGTCACACATGCTATCTACTAGGATCAAAATGAAGCATCACAGTTTTTAATAGTGCATGAACACAGAATAGGACATTAAAAGTGAATTATTGGGGCTGAACTTCATTTGTACGTCAGAAGCCCTGCTTTGTTTCCAAAGGCACTAAACCAAGTAAAATTCAGTAAGGGAGAACTGGACTTGGTTGCAGAGCCACCCAACTCACAATGTGCTATAATACAAGCTGAGATAGTACCCGATTACCGCAGAGTGCAAGGACAATAAACCAGAAGATATTTGCATACACGTGGGACTGTTGGATAAAAGCTGAAAAACTTACATAAAAATGTGTCAAACTTTACCTTGTAGTTTTCATGGAAACCTTATGAAATAATCTCACAGATGAATTATGTCCCCTGCTAGATTCACTACTGCAGGTCAAGCACACAATGCTCCCTTCTTCAGTACGTAGAAAAATATGAATAGCTACCTGGCTTCAGGCATTTGGGTTACACATCCTTATGCTCTTTGAGAAAGTGACTGAACATATGTACATACATGCATTTAAAGATGTTATGGTCCATACTTTATTCTGTGCTATGATCCTCATTCTCTGCACAGAATAAGAGACACAGTGATCCAGTTTCATACTATCAGCTTAAACTAGGAAGTCTCAAAATGGACTGTTCTTTGTTTCAGTGATACAGATAGTTAACCAACAATCTTGTAACAACCACAGCAGTTGCTGGCACTGAAGAACAGTACAAAGAAAACTGTTCATAGTTTGTCTGAAAGCTGGAAGAAAGGAGAAGAGGTAACATCGTAGAACAAATAGGTTCTCCGTGGTCAGCAGCAGGACTTACTTAGGACCAATACTAACTACAAATAATCACTTAGACCAAAGAGTTATTCAGTGATGTTGAAACACCTTTTCATCATAAAAGTGATAAAAAGGTTAACTTCAGTAGCTTTGTTGCAACAAATAACTGAAACAAGACTTGTGCCAGAGTTAAACATGAGGAACATTCACAACATACAAGTTAGACCCAATCTCGTTTCCCGACACTTGAACAATTTTGTCATACTGGAATTCCTTCAAAATCCCTCAGGTTAAAATGGCATGCTTATTTAAGCGAAAATGGTGTTATCAGCTTCTAGCAGACCATACACACTTCTCCAGGCATAATAATATCAACTCAAACACCTAAAGCTGGAAAGAAATAAGAGACACATGTAACTAGTTTTTTTTTAGAATGGAAAGAACTGCAGTCAATTTAAGGTTTCTGACTGACGTCAGGGAATACTAGGTCTGACCTGAGAGCACCTGATTATGTGTGCAATACAGGGCATAATCTGTATCAGCTAACCCACAAAAATATGATACTCAAGGATCATAGAGAAAGCAGAACTGATTGCCAGAAAAGATGCATACAGTCAAGCATGAAAAGATGACACTTTAGAGTTACTGGAAAGAGATCATCACCTTAGCAAAATAAGATAATCTTGACTCTGGAATGAATAAAGCCAATTATTAAGCACACAGCAAATGGGAAATTGGTCTAAGTCTTTTCTGAAGGGGACTGATTGCTTGGCTGCTAAAAGGCAAGCAGCCAAGTGGTGCATTGATCCATAAGAAGAAAAAAGGATATCAGAAATTTTTTATTGATGGGTCTACATTCCTGTTATCAAAGCCATAAACCAAATTTATTTATGGAGATGAAAAACAAATCAGAACAGTGTGTGTAACTTGAAAGGCTTGCATTTTCAAGCAGAACACCTCTGAACTGGGCACTTAGAAGTGCCAACATGAAATAAATGTGTGTGTGTAGCTGGAAATAAACCATACATCCACAAGTCTATAGATCACTGACACTTGTTTCAGTAACTGCTCTGTAATATGCTTCAAGTGAAAGAAACCAGGTGAGAGGACATCATTTTACAATGTGCTCAGTGGACAGTTGTGCAACAAGCTGTACAATCAATATTGGGTTCTAGAGAGGAATTGCTATTAGAAAATTCTTAATATTAACCAGTCTTTCTAGAAAACCACCAACTCCTAGTTAATCTCTATTATAATAATTTGACTAAACCCCCAACATTCCTATAACAAAGATATTGCCATAAATATAGAGCAGAAAATACATGTTTCAAAGCAACAACAACAAAAAATTCACCTGAGAACACTCCTGTGATTCTTTTTCATGTCTGTTCCAGACCTTTACATCCTTTCCCAAAATGTCCCTCAAGGATGCCAACAATAGGGAAAACTTAATACACTTGTAATAAGATGCTAAGCTCTTGACATCGCAAACAATTGCACTAACCTCTCCAGGTGAACAGGAAATCTGGTAGGGCCAGGCATGCAAATTGAGCTAGAATTCACCTAGGTCTGTCACTGCTCAGGCAAGTTGTGCTGGTTTTGGCTGGTGTAAAGATAAATTTCTCTATAATAGCCAGTAGGGGCTTTTGTTTTGGATTTGTGCCGGAAACTGCTGATAGCACAGGGATGTTCTATAACTGCTGAGCAGGGCTTACGGAGTGTCAAGGCCTTTTCTACACCTCAACCCACCAGCTGGGGGTGCATCAGGAGTTGGAAGGGAACACAGCCAGGACAGCTGACCCCAACTGACCAAAATGAAATTCCATACCATATGACATCATCCTCAGCATATAAAGCTGGTGGGGACGTGTGGAATGAGACATTCAGTTTTGAGGCATTTTGTCTTCCCAAGTCACCATTACCTATGATGGAGCCCTGCCATCCTGGAGATGGTTGAACCAGACCATGGGATGTCATGATTGAATTCCCGTTTTGCTTTGTTTGTGTGCACAGCTTTTGCTTTACCCTTTAAACTGTCTCTATCTCAAACCATGTGTTTCCTTACTTCTGCTTTTCTGACTCTTTCTCCTACCCCACTGGGGTGGGGGAGTGAGCAAGGGGCAATGTGTGGCTTAGTTACCAGCTGTGATTAAATCATGGCACAAGTAATCCTTGAGGACAGTATTTGCTTGCCTTCGTTGAAAAAGTAAGATAGTGAGGGACCTCCTGTAGCTTCTTGAAGAAGAGAGAGATGTTATTTTCCTGTTTGTTCATCTCTTACTTCCTATGGAGTTGATTGCCTTCCTGAGGACTTTGTGCTGCATTAAAAAGCACAACGCAAACATATCCTAAAGTATTTTTCCTAAAATCCAAGCAACTGTATGTCAATGGTATGTAAAGTAAGAAGTCAAAACTTTGATTTAAAAAAAATTGAGCATACATAAAGAAAAACCAAAAGCAAGTAAGATTAATAAGTTTTTTAGGTATGGGGAAAAGTAAATAAAAATACCACTTATTCTCTAAAAATCTGATAGAGATTCCTAGATTTTAAGACAATAATTTTTTGCTGTTAGTCTTAGTGCTTCTCTTCCACTAGAAAGTTTCTTTTCCCTACTGATTCTATCCTTTTCCATTCAACAGTTACTGATTTTCTTTTTCATCCTCCTTCCTATAGGGAATAGGTTATCATGGTAGACTTCTGTTTATGTACATTTGTATTATTAATAAGCCCTGGGAAGAGAGTTTGTTACTTAAGCTCCCTCTGCTGGCTCTCCAGCGGCAGAAATACAACAGATAAGTTTTTTCTTGCATTCCCTTTTTATTTGGCTGAAAGCTGGAAAACTGCAGTTGCCAAAGTTAGAGAGCACTTCCTCCACAAAGGAAGTGCAGAGGACTCAGAATACTAATGTAATAAAGAATCTACTGGAACAGGAAAACAGTAGCATCATGTATAAAATATTACTTAGGTAAGACTGTATTTTTTTGCCTTCAGCACTCAGCTTCAGGCAGTCTACCCACAAACTGAGAATCGCATTTCCTTCCACCCAGCCTTCTCACCTGCTTAGAGTTTAATGCCAGTTATGTTATTTGTCAGCCAAAATCTGTCTCATACTTCACATTAGGCAAAGCTTTCTCAATTTTGAATATTTCACCCCCACCATTGCAAAATGTTAACATAATGCACAGTAGGTACTTTGAATATTTAGGCCTTCACAAAGGCTTTATGTAGAATTTGTAGTTTCTTGGATTAAAATAAGTACAGCTGATCACTATTTGAAAGTACACTTTTATAGAAAAATCACATTCTCAGTTGTTCATCTGCAAGCTTATGTGCACGGATTGTGGCAAAATCTAACCTGATTCTTTTTGGACTATGCATCTTATAGCTATCAGAAAGCTGAATCCCTGTATTTCCAAACATTTTAATTATTAAATCCCAATAAAACACCTCTCCTTGAAGTCTCTGAGAACATTATCTATGATCTTTGACTCAGATTCACTCTAATTCAGGCATGTCAGTTAAATGGACTCTGGCTGGGCATGTAGCCCCATTAGACTCAATGACAGATGAGCTCCTTCAAAGACTGAGTTAGACTCTTTTTGTTCCCTAGTAATTCCAAAGGGAGCCTGACATGATTAATCTTCCATTTTAGGTATTGCATCAGGCTAGTCCAGTCTCATTCTACTTGTCTGTTCAGCAACCAAGCTTATGGTAAAATCAAGAGTCTCTGATTTGGAAAACTTCCACTTTCAAAACTGGAATAAATTACTACAGAAACTCTAAAATACTTCTAAACCATACGTTCTTGCAGAAACAAGGACTAACATCCTTCTCCATTCAAGTCCTTAGTAGAATGCCAGCGTAATTTCAAGAAGATTGGAGTTTTATCTTAATATGCACTTTGAAAAGACAGAATACCTTTTGCTACGCTATAATTACTCGGAAAGATAGATTACTTGCTGGTTACTCACTATAATCTCAAAAGGTAAAAATTCCTTGTCTTCATCCCTGTAAGACACGAATGCATGAAACACTTTCCTATTTTGAAAGCAGAGACAAACAAGCAAACAACTCCCTCTCCACAAAGCCAAGAATATTCCCATCGTACCTTTGAGACACCTACTTATTAGTAAAGGATGTAACCTATTAAATGAGTTTTATAATGAGTTTGGGGAAGAAATTTTTTTACTGATAAAGCTTTTTAATCAAGCAATCGACTTCATGATCACTGCAATTGCTTTCTAATTTCTCTATGTCCCATTTTTCTGAAGAGGTCAACTATCGCCTGTCCCTTCACAGGTCACTGACACAGGTACAAACAAAATTTCAGAGTTGCTCCTTACATTTAGTAAAAAGGGTATTAGGAGGAGTAAATCTGTAAGAAGAATAATAATGGTCTGCATCACCTTGTAAGCCAAATCCTTATAAATTTTATGTTCTGTAATGAAAGACATTAATAATTAAAGTACTAATCTCTTGATTTGTAATTCATTTTAGCATGATGGTAGTCTAATTCTTTATATGAAAATCTCATTCAAAAGTAACAACCCTAACATTAATTTTAACTACGAATCCATCCCCCAAAATGAAAAAGAGCTTTATTAGTTACATAGCGGAATTCCTGCTCCTACCCATTCAGCTATACCAAGATTAGAACATGATAAGTATATTGAGCTCCTCTATACAGGTAAATGCTTTGGAGTAGATAAAGCAAGGAATATACAACATCTGCCTATGAGGAAGAAATTCTGGGTAATCTGGGAATTAGCCAAAATCTTGATCTGATCATCACAGAAGGCAGGGGTGCACTGGGAAGAGCGAGACAGCCTTGGCTTCGGGGCCTTCTGACTTCAAGAGCTGAGATCTTAAAGCGTTGCTTTTTAGAAATCCCACAACCCTGTTTTTAACCACAGTAAACAGTTGCTGAAGCCTTAATGAACCATATGTTCAGGATTGCAAATGTTCCACTCTAAGAAAAGTGATAAATTCATTTACATTTTTCAAGACTCCACAATCAGTTCATTCTTCCCTGTAAATTGTCACATGTAAATCTCTCTTTCCAAGAATAAAAATGAAACGTGTTTTTTATTGTACATTTAATGCTGAAGCACAGCCTTGAACTAGAATCACCTGAAGCACTGGGTCAGAAGCATTTCAAGATTTACTCTTAGCTGAAATCATGATTGGGTGGCTCAAGGTAATTCTAGATCAATAATGATATATTTCTTGCTACTTCCATTAAAAGATTCTTCTGTCATACACATATAACTGTCATTGTTTCCAGCAGAAACTCAATACTCCATTTCTTCTTGAATTTTTTTTCTGTTGTTTTACTTTTGTATTTAGAAATAATGATACAGAATCCTGAGAATATTTTTTCAAACTATGAAGCAGGAATATTCATCTTATCAGGATATTTATAGCCGTGTCCATAAGCATGGTGATTATTCATCAGTATCTTCTACTATTTCAGAGGTAGCACATGCGGTCTAAGAGGCAGACAGATTGTCTAGATCGGCCACTAATGCCCTCTTTGGTTTCATTTCTATTTTCCATTTATGTTGTATTTACTTTTATTATTTATCTATTTTTCTATTTATCCTATCAACTCCTCAGATTAAATGCAACCTTTTAATCCATTTTTACATTGCCCGGCACACTGCAGATTAATGCCTACAGTAACACTAATAATAATGTCCAGTAGTTACTACATATCAGAACCAATTTTAAGGCTTCCAGCAGAGGTCACAATTGCTCAGCACTTCCCAAGATTGTTTATATATACAGAAAAGTAATTTCTGAAATCAAAGCTAGAAGCCAGCATAACTAAGACTTCACTGCAACAAAATGTGCAATAGACTATTTATTGGTAAGGGGACAAAAAAGTATCTAATTAATATTGCCTTATATTTTGGGAAGTTAACGAAGTAGCTTTGTCTCTTACAAAAATAATTTGTCATAAAAGATGAAGTCAATGAACTAAAGCAAGCCATTTAATAGACTAACTGTATATCCACAGTAATTTGTTTATGAAAAGGATACTTATATTAGAGAGGAAGACTTTGATTTATGTAAAGGTAAGAGCTTTACTATTACCAAAGAAACATTTCTTAATGTTTAAACTCTGTTTTTCCATATCTGCTATCAGCACTTTCTGGATCCTTTTACTATTCTGTATACCTGCTTTGATTTATACAAAGTTAAGTGTCTCACTATTACTCGAAAGAAAAGGTAATTCTTTCTGCACTAGAAAGAAAGAAAAAAACCCACCAGAATTACAAAGTGAAATCATAAAATGGCATTAGGTTTCGTTGGACAGTTTAAAGAAAACCCAACCAAAGAACACTGCAGGCCAAGGGATTCTAGCTGAGCCAGTGTAAAGTGTTGGACTAAAGCAAGATGAGAAGAAAAAACATCTGTTGAAAAGCAGCAGGGAGTAAAGAAGGGAATTAAAATGAAGGACAAATGAAAGTGAAGTAAAATGAATTTAACCTCATTTGACATCACATTAAGTCACACAGATCACAAAGTATCTATCTTGACAGTCTTCTCCAGTTCTCTCTCTTCATCTTGACCTGTATCACTTCCTTTTGCTTTGGGCTCCTCAGAGTCTCCATGGTCCAAGGCTTTTTGCATCTCCCACTCAGAATACAAGTTTATCTCCTTCTAATCAGATACTTTTTCTATTGCCTGATTCTTATGGCAATGATTTTTTTTCCCCACCTTCTTTTAATTCTCATACTAAACTCCTACTTAAGTGAAGGGTTTCTTCTTTTCCTAAATTCACAAATTATTCTGCTGATCTGCTTACCACCCATTTATTTTCTTTTGGCTTGGTCTCACATTTCCTCTTTTTCTGTACATCGTAACAATGTTTTTACTTTAGGATATCAGATCTCATCCTTTAAAACTCTCAAGTCTCCTTCTCCTGATATCTTAACACTTGATTCTCAACCCTGTATCAAGACCCTTGCTCACTATAGATTTAACCATTCATGCAACTACTGTGTCGGTAAAGGCTTAGATCTGATTTTTATCCTCCACTGTCTCTGACCACCGTCCTGATGTTCACTTTCTGCCATCCCTCTGCCCTTCTCTTCCTGCCAACATCTTAAAACATCAACAGTTTCCACACCCAGCTCTCTGTTTTTGGCAATCTGTTCAGCCCTCAACTTCTTGTTTTAAATTTTATTTATATATAATTCTAAAGAAAACAGGAATGTAGATATTTCTGTTCTCAGTCAGCGACAGTTCCCATAAAATGGTATTACAAAAGCAGCAGTAAGAAAGAGGGAAGAATGCACTTCCTGGGTACAAGGTCAGTAGAAGGTAATGAGAGCTACAGAAGCTTCAAAGAAATCCTGCCTCCTGCATTTTATTTTCAAAACAGTTAAGGACTTTGAATGAATGGAATGTGTTGAATAGCTAGGTGATGAAATTCACACCAAAGTTCACTCCTTTTTTCATGTCACCACTGCAAGTCAAGGATGAAGAATAATTATGTGCATACCTGGCAGAGCAAAGTTAAAGTACCTGCCACACTCTTTTTGATATTACAATATATTCGGGAAAAATAAAGTCTAACCACATTTTATTATACATTTATTTATCAAAAATCCATCATGCACATCTACCCTACCAGACTGCAGACTTAAAAGGTAAGAACAAAGCCCGTTTGTTCTGGGTAGTCTGCAGGCTAACTCTGTTTCTGCACTTTAATGACTTACATCCCCAGCAAGGGCAAAAAGACAACTCATCATCTGTGAGAGAATGCGATTTATTTTGTCATCTTAAAGTTTCTTGAACCAAGTTTACAAAGTGATTTAGTCTGCTATTATTTATTCAGTCCTCTCCCAAGGACTATCAGTTACAATAAGCTGCATAAAAATGTTTGGATTTTTCTTTCATTTCCTTAATGGATTGCTACTTGAAGTGTGTGCAGAAACTTAACTTTTTTAGTTATTAATTCAATGAAAACAGAGATAAGCCCATATCAAACTAACCAATAGCAGGATCCTGAGTCTATAAAATACCATCAAAATGTTTAAGAGAAAATTCTGAAAGATACCAGATTATTATTAGGTCTATCAGGGACTTTATTATTATTATTTTTCAGGTATCACGTAGTAGTAATTTGACTACTAATTTGCCTACCTATTCACAGTATTAGTATGTATCTCTAGGTCCAAGCATCTTAAAAAGGAATAATAAAACCCCTCTCTCAACCCCTCATAGTTCAGATAGAGATAATTTTGGTCTATATCAAAAGAAGAAACATTTAAAAAATTAACTTGTTACTCTTAGGTCTTGCACTCCGAGTCTCAGCATTTGAATTTGTGGTCAGCAGCATAGAGAATTTTACTGAATTGTGGAACACTTAAGAAATATGTTTTCAAGTTGTTGAGATCCAGATTTCAAGACTTCCCTTACTGCATCCATTTACATAATACAGATTTTGAGATTTTTCAGATACAATTAACAATGACCTAGACCAAAGCTGAAAATACATTTGCCTAAATATAAGTGAATTAAAGGCAGGCATGGCTATGGGGTCCATATGCTATTTAAGAACGCAGGCATTAGGATCAGTCAAAGGAAAAAGAATTGTTGAACTTCCAGTTTTAGTTTAGGCAAGACAAAACAGTTTCTGGATTCCATGATGGGTTCAGCAGTAGCAGTCATTTTTATCCTTCTTAGTAGTTGGTGCAGCGCTGTGGTTTTGACTTTCAGCCTGGGAACAGCACTGATAACACCGATGTTTTTAGTTGCTGCTCAGTAATGTTTACTCTGACCAAGGACTTTCTGAGTCTCATGCTCTGCCAGGAAGGAGGGGAAGCTGAGAGGAAGCAGAGGCAGGACACCTGACCCAAACTAGCCAGACGGATATTCCACCCCACAGCATGTCATGCCTTCTATATAAACTGGGGCTTAAACCACAACATGTGACCATTTTGTTCCTGTTCTTCCTGACTGCTTGCGCCTCATTTGATTTCACTTAATTACACCATTAGCTACATTATTTGTGCCATACTAATATTCAGGTTTACCAGAAAATAAGACTTTACGGCCTATTTGTTAAGGGGAGCAACATATAAACCACTCCACTACCTCAGAAGTTTTCTTGAGAGAACAGAGAGCTGTAGTTAAAGTTTAAACACATTAGGCCAGAACCTGTATTAAAGCCTGGCAATGCTGGCTTGTGGTTAAGTCAATAACCAAGCTGCCTTACAGCTGCTACCAGCTGAACACCATAAGACTTCACTCAGCACTGCTGAACTCTCAGTAGCATTTAGCACCACTATTCTGAAAGATAAAAAGATGAAAAAAATGATGATAGGTTGACTTGGTCTGAAAATCCATCAATTCTTATCCACAACAATGTGAAAAGCTCAGCATGCACAGATCTCTAACTTAGAGCTATCTGACATGTGACTGTCAGCAAGCTAGCAATGGTCCTATTATCATCAGTATCACTGTGGTTCCCTCTCATATAACAGTTTGTCTGTGTCAAAGGTACCAGTAATATACTGTTGTCATCATCTTTTTTCTTATTTCAACTAGTAGAGCCTGTCTAGCACCTATTATAATTTCATCTGTATACTGTGAGATCCTAACTGGAATAATTTATAGTTTCTAATTCCCAGAGCACCCAAGAAATCTGAATATATCCAGAGTCATTGTGTTATATTGTAAGATATGCTACATCAACGCTAAAAGAGAAAAAAGAGGATTTTTTTATTTTCATTTTTAACAAGTGAAAAAATATTGTTTTTCTTTGAAAACTACCCTAATGCTAACTTGAAAGTGTTAACCATAAATGTTAATCTATTCATACCTATCAGTGAAGACACAGGAACTATTCTATACTGGAACAGAAGGGTATACTCCAATAGTGCAACAGAATTCTGTCTGGAGAACTGCACACAAAAATAGAATTTTGACAAGATCTCACATCTTCTCCCTTGAGGTCTCCCTCTCTTTGTTACTTCCTCCTGCAGTGCAGCTTAACAACTATACAGGCAGTTATTTAGAAGCACAAACTAGCCTCAGGCACAAAACGCCTAAGAATGAAGTCCTTAGACATCACTACATCACAATTTCTTCGAGGTGTTTGCCTGTACATCAGTTGCTCTGGAAAAAGATAAATTTTGGTTTGTGCAAGTACAAAGTTACATCTGTGATGCAAAACACTGGGAGATGGTTAATAACAACAGATATAGGAATGAGATTCCTCATGTATTCTCCACTGACTGTATCCCCACTGGGTGTTTCTAGTCCAGTCCATACATCTGTAAAGCCAGATCTGAGGGAATCCAATTGTAGTTATGTTACCAACTACTGTAATACAGATTCTCAAATTTAAGCAAGGGAAGAGTGCTTTATTTAGCAATAACAGCAACAACAAAGTGAGAAGAAACTACTGAAGAAACATTCATATATCATGTAATTCAATGACCTTCTGTTGCACAGATTTTGATCTAGAAAACAATGAAAGAAATTGAATGGATAGAATATAGGTGCTGCTTATCTCTAAAGCTTAGGAGAAAGAAACCTTGTTCTCAGCTGATTCCAGGCACTGCTAGCCCCTCTACATTGAGCTACTAAACAAAACCCAACTGAAGAATATGAGATCTCAGTAGAAGCAAACTCCAGAGCAAAAATCAGTTGTAGAAGAAGAAAGAATAAACAAGAACATGCAGCAGCCTGGACATACTGAAGAAAGTGTTACCAATGTGGCAGATCATTCTGCAGCGAATGTTCTTACCAGCACATACCTCATAAAGGAGGCTCATTTTTCATTGCTACATTGTGTATGATCTTACAAGACGCAAGATGACAGAAGATTCCTGAAACTCGTAGTGCACTCCGTGTACAGAGAACAAAGCACAAAATTTCTTGGCACATTCTCTTTACAAAGTGTAGTAGCATCATAAAATAGATTGAATCATGGAGCTTTTGATTGCCAAAATCCAATTCAATCAGAAATGCAGAAATGCCTTAACCATGGACAGAACTTAGCCTTCAAAACATACAATCCAATCAAGCTCAAGCAGCAGGTTGTGCTCTTGCCCAGTGAAAGAAGTTAGTATGTCAGTGGGCATCACTGCTAGCAGCCAATACATACTTCATGTAGAGAAAGAAAAACACATGTTTATGTTCTTTTAGGATGAAAAACAATTCTGACCATGTGGCATTCAGGTGTAGACAGAAATACTGATGAACCTCTCTGACAGACAGTCTAAATAGTCAAGATTAGCCAAATTAACTACCCAAGCATGCAGTCTGAAAGCTTTATTATTGGAACTTAAATGGAACTAGGGAGCTTATTTTTTATTACAGATTAGAACTGCAAGTGCATCTGCAAGTGTATGTTTGCAAGACAGCCTAAAAAAAGCCTTGTTACTCACTGCAAACAGAAAAAAATACAGTTGATTGGAGGAAAAGTAATAATGTCAACCCAGTGATTAGAAAACACATTCCTACTCATTTTTTCAATAGATGAAAGGAAAAAGTCAATTTAAACCAGGAAATAAATCACAGAATTTAAAGACCAAATGTTGAAAAATAGCTTCTAATTTTCACCTACAGTGTAACATTCATTATCAATTATGGTCAAAATGATTGAGTGATTATACATGGAAGCCAGACTGCCAAAATCCACCCATTGTTTGTGGGCAGAGCTGGTAGCATAATGAGGAGCTGAAACCCTTAGTCCTGAACTTTTATTATGACAAAATATATTCGTGTGCTATGGTGCCTGTACATTTGTGTCAATACATGTATAATTTGATTAAAAGGATGATCTTTAAGGTTCTTCCCAACCCTAGCCATTCTATGGTGCTATGAATTTTGCAGACATATTTGTAAATGTGTATGTACATTTGCGTATGTATATATCTTTCTATATATGCATACATACACATCAAGTCACTCAAAAACATTAATTGAAATACCAAAGGTACGTGTTCATACAGCCACTCTGAATGGATTGTTGTAGCCCAAGAGTAAGAATATCAGCATACCTATGCTGAACTATAACATGATTAAAAAATGACTTGAATGTATGAGGGTAATTTTCTCTGTATGCACAGTTATACATCTACAAAGACTGTCTTTTGAGTAGCATTTCTTCTATTTAATCTTTCCTGTTGAGGTTCAAACTGAGGTCACCATCCAGCTCAACACAATCAATAATAAATAGATAGCTACCTATAAGCATTACATGGAAAAATCATTTTTCAGATATATGGAAAACTGAGAAAACTAAGAAAAATAAATTCATTGCTTGCCTCGTTAATGAATATTTAAGTTCATAGTAAGATTCTGGAACAGCATTTGCGTTTGTAGTGACAGAAATATGGGAATCAAACCCTGAATTGAATATAGTCTGCATAGGAATTCTGCAATGGAGAGATTACTAGATTCTGGAGGATTGAGTTAAGTGAAATGATCTGCCCATAAACTGTCTTAATAAGATCTGATCCTAAAGCAAAACATTATTTCAGTTTTAAACAAGAAATTGAAGAGATTGAGATGGAGTGTTATGCATTATTTTCAGCTGCAAAATAATGCCAATATTCTTTGCTGAAGAAAATATCTATGCTGGAGTAAATATGATAATGTCTTTAAGAGGTAAGCTGAAGACTATGTAGCAAGGCATAATAAGGCCACAGGTTATTACAGCAAGGTATGAAGGTAGCTTGATCTAGCTGGAACAAGAGACAGAACTAATGAGACTACTGCTGCACAAAATATGACCTTTATTAGACTTCAATATTAAGAAATATTTAAACAGTAAAAGGATTCACCTTGTTCTTTCCAAGTGTCCAAACAAAAGAAATCTTTCCATTTTATAAACAGCTAAAAAAAAGTTAAATTGCATCAAAAAGAAAAACAAAAACAAAAAAACCCCACAAAACAAACCCTAGAACAGAATGAAAGAAAAACATTATATAAACAGACATTGCAACACATGCCATCACACAATAGAAACACCTTTGAGTAGTTTAAAAAGTATAAACTTAAAGGCCAGAGGAAGCTATTAAAAGCTTTATTTAGAATACATATTTGGAATACTTCAGTAATGATTCCACCTGAATACTAGTAAAAGGCAAGAGTTAAAAGCTTGTACAAAAAGATGTTTATCAAATGCAATACATTGATCAGTGAATTTCACACAGCATTAATTTTAATGACCTGCAATGATTTGAGAAGTTTGGTTATGTAAGAATTCTGAAAACCCTATGCATTTACATTTGCAAACTCTGTATCTCTTTGTAAATGACAACGTTAAAAAGAAAACAAACAAAACCAGAAAAATTACTTCTGTTGAACACTAATGGCCACCTTTTGTAAGCTAGTAAATGCATTAAAATCCAGGTGGTAAACTTTTTCTCTCCTCTGTTCAGAGAGAAGGAAGCAAAGCATACTTACAAAGAGGTCTAGGTCCGTTACTCTTACTTACACTTTACAGCATAATTTAAAGGACCTCATTAAGGCTTGCTGTCTAAATGCTGAGTAATGAGCAGCAAAGAGCACTAAAATGCTTGTGGCCTAGGATTAGAACATAAACACAGACAAAGCACATTGTCAAAAAAGGATGCCGAGGGTCAGAATAGTTATATCTCAACATTAGACCAATTAGCAACTCAGAACCAACACAAAGTTTGGTGTGAAAAAAAGTTGGTTCTTGGTTTTTAGGGTATTTCAGGATTTTAATCATTCAAAAGGCAAACTATCCATGAAGTTTTTCCAGCAGTCAGATACGGCCACACTCATTGCAATAGTTCCTCCAAACCCACTCTTGAGCACTGAAGAGCTTTGATTAAGCAGCCTACCTATAATGGGGAAGAGAAAACTAACCTGCTAGTCAGACAAATACAAAATAAGAAAATCCAACTGTGAATATTGCAGCATGATTTTTGCTGTCTTGCCACCCAACTCTGTTGCTTGCACACCTCACTGACAGAGGTGGATTTGTCCTGGTGAAGTACACGTGTATACCCATTTGATGTGCCGGACGTCTCAGCTAATTATTTGCAGAAGTCAGCTCATGAAAAAAGTCGAATGAACAAAAATTAAGAGTTGGGTATTTTGTTGGTTTGGGGTGTTTTAAGATAAGGAGCAATGGGGAGACCAAAGACTTATCCAAAACCCTTAAAATGCTGGGTTTCAATTAAGACAGCCTATACCTGGTGTGGCTTCTACTTCTGTCCTCTGCTACCAAAATTATACTTCAGGACACAGCTAGACCTTCTTCTTGATGTTCATTAGGTGCTTTCTACAGACTGACACTCCAAACAGAGATAGGTACTCGTATTACCAGTATTTGATTCAGCCATGTAGGATGCATCTTGACTGTGAGCTTTAAATGGAACAATCTGCTTGTAAAAAATTTCTTTTTAAATTATGTTGGCTAAAACAGTGCAATTTTGTCAATAAAGAAAAAAAAGGCATGACTACAGACAACAAAAATAAGCCACTAAAGTGCAACGCCGCTACTGTTACAACAGATACCACTCCTCCACTGTGGCAGTTGAACTGCCTTTTTTTTTTTCTCTTGACAACCCTTAGACTTTGAAAAAGCAATACCTTTAACCACCCTAAAGACATTCTGCAAATTACAATTAAAATTACAGCTATTGTTGGGATTGCAGGTTCAAACTCCACAGCTTTCTAGAATTCAGTAGGCTGCATTTAAAAAACAGGCTTTTTAAAAATGCAGAGTTTGGTTTTTGGGTTTTTTTGTGTGTGTTTGTTTGGAGGTTTGGTTGTGGTTTTTTGTTGTTTTTTTTTTTTAATGTACCGCAACATAATTGCTTCTTTCAGAAAGGTAAAACATCAGCCTAACTTTGGAAAAAAAATAATCCATAGATCTAAATGCTTTTAGACTGCATACATAGAAGCAAAGAATAAACAAATAGACCAACTATACATTGGCTACCTTATGCAGAAATACTTACACAAATAATCCCGATTCTTTGAGGAAAATAGTACTTTCTGTGTTAAAAAGGATATAGAGATTCCTAGAGTTGATATATGCTGCAAAAATTAGCATGCCACCATCACAGATTTTAATGAAGCCCACCTGCATCAAAGTTGAATTAAAGTCTGATGAAAGAGCTGTATACCTGTATTTTCCTTTAATGTCCAGCTTTATAATACAGGAAAGTTATATGTATTTCTATTATAGGTAGTATTATGCAAATAAAACAAAACAGTGCACATGAGGACACCATATTCTTTTAAAAAAATATTTCTGTAAAAATGAAGTAAGTTTCTAATGAAAATAAAATAAAATACTGATGCTTGGTTTTACAATTGAACTTTAAGGCAAATATTGCAATTATTGTTCTAACAACACACTGCATTTTCTGATGAAGTTATAAACTTCTCTTCATTTAAAATGACCTTATTTAAAATCAATTCTTCTCATAGCCACAAACAGAGGAGAAAATTGATCCATTTTAAATATATGCTTACAATGCTCTCCTTGGTAGTATTCCTTTTTCTATTGGAAATATTAAATTTCTATTTAACCAGTAATGAAAGCTTAAAATTGGTTTAATTGAAAAAAAACCCAAACTGCCAACTAAAAGTGCTCTTCTCAATTGAAGGCAACTTAGAATTTGAAAGGTAGGCTTTTAGAAACCTGTAAATGGACAGAGTTTTTGAAAGCCCCAAGTTAGCTGCAGAAGTGGGACTGATAATGCTGTCATAGCATAGTGAACAGACAAAAGCAATTTGCAATGAACTCATTGGAAATAATCTGCGATATTGCTATTGCCATGAAACTTTGCTCTTGAGTAAGGTTGTACACCAGTTGCATGACGAATGTGGCTCCAGGCTGCAATCTGAGCTCTCAAATATAGAGTTCTTTTTTTTTTCAAATATAAGGTCAAAGATTAAGCATTTAATATGAATATATTTCTTAAACCAATATTACATGAAATGGTAGGTCAAGAAAGCTGGGAATTGGCTGCATATTGCTAGAAGTATATCGCTTTATCCCATCACTGCGCAAGCCCCTTTTTTAAGGAAACAAGGATTTTAGTGACAAAGCTCTGTGTGTGACATAAACTACCTCAAGCTTCAGAGATACTAAAATCTAAATTTAACTATTTTACTTCAAAAAATAACGAGGAAAAATATATCTCCTTCAGATGAGTATAGATACTATAGGTACTATAATGAGGTCTGAAGACAGCTACACAATGTGGAATTTGGTTCAATGCAGAACAATGACACAAATGCAGAGGCACTTTTTTCCTAAGTGCAAAACTCAATTGCACTTGTAACCTCTTACTTCCTTAGGAAGTCTATGAAAAGAAAATACAATACTCATGATAATCTTTGCAAGTTTCTATTTCTATCTAAAGATAGAAATAAATATCTCAAATTAAGTATTTGCTGATGTAATGAATCACCAACTGGAATAATTTCCATGGCAACCCCTTTAGTAATCTTTCAGAAAAAATTGCCAACATGTTTTGTTTGCTCCTTAAGTAAAAAAAAAAAGTAAATCCCATGCTTTCAATGTCATGTCAAAAGTACACAGAAAAGTGCAATTATAATGCAAAACCAATTTATATACAACTAACTGCAGATAACACATTTGCAAATTAAGTGTGTATAAAATACACGTCAATTTTGTTCTAGTTTCTATTTGAAATTTTGTTGGGGGGGGGGGGTTGGGTCATACATAAAAAGGGAGCAACATATGCACCCGCATAGCATGTTCTGGAACTACCTGGTTTTCATTATAGCAATTTAGAGAAACTACAGCTTGTTTCATCACCTACATCAAAACATACTTTGTCACTTGGAGTGTCTTTTCATTTTGAAAGGACTTGATCACTGATGACCATCCTAGTACAGAAACACTGCCTGTTTCAGTCTCTGTCATACACTGTACACAGGGCAGTAGTAAGACAAGAAGATGCCACATGTCCCGAAGTGCAACTTTCCATTACTTGAAGAAATTACAGAGCTGCTGAGCTGGAGCTACTTTCTCACTTGGTGCATACAGGAGAAACTGCTCCATCCAGGTTGCTGAAGATGTGAAATGTGTATGAAAAAATCCTGGCACCACTTGCTGCCACAGAGCATTCCACATATCAGCATGTTCATCCCAGAGTCAGGCATTCCCTGTCAAATGGCCAGAAGTCCTGCGTCTTTGGCAGGAAAGAGTAAGTAACCCTGGAACTTGAACACAGCTCTGCTGCAACTGCAGACCTACTCCGAGCCAGATGCACAGATGGTTAAATCAGCAGAAGCTTTCCTCAAGACAAGGCCATTGCACTGAACTCTTCTTATTCTATGTCCCTAGTTATGGTTAAGAATGTAAATAGATTTAAGTGCTCTCTGGGCTGACTCCTTTATGGTATGACAAGGTACTTTTGTTTTCACTGGAAAATTCCTGGTGCTGCTTATAAAGTGCTTTAATTGCTTCAGCAATATGAATTATGATTTAGAACATGAAGGCCTGTGGAGGTGGCCAAATGGAATGTTAATCTGCTTTATGACAAAGAAATGCAGAGAGCTTCCCAAGCACTACCACTTGCCAAACACAGTGCCAAACACAGACAGAGAGGCAGGTCCTTTTAAGCAGTGGCTCACTTTGACCTGACATACCCTCATGGATTCTGAGAAATCCTGCTCACAGGATTAGTAGGAAAAAGAAATAGCAACTAGAGTTTCATTGTTTTAATTTCCAACACCACTATATTGCTTTTTGATGACAGGCTACCCCACAAAGTTTAAGTGCTGTAGCAACCATTTATTTTGAGCTGATTTCTTAAAATTTCCATGATTAATGGTTATTTAGCTTTACAGTGAAGTTGCAACAATATCTAGCCAAATTACTGCGATTGCAAATGCTACATACGTGTCAGGATTAACATTTGGTTAAAAAAATATAGTAGGATTCATTTAAACATGAGCTAAGATGCTTAACTTCCTTTAAGTCTCAGTGTTTGTTAGGCGAGCAGATAAAATACTCAGCTTTAAGACAGGCTGATTACATGTAAAATGTAATTGCATTCATAAAGCTACTTGAACAAATGTATAGACTATATCTTGGCAGCTGTAGATGGCACTGGCTCCAACACTAAGAAAATACAGAAGAGGAACACATGGTAAAAGAGTGGCTGCTGTACTTTGCTCTTAGAGATACTAGCATTTAAGAAAGATAAAGCGACCAAACTCTGCAGAGTTTACCTCAAAGTTCTCTGGAGCTCAAAGCAATGATCCTATAGGTGGACATGATCTAATATGTGTGTTTTTTCCCTCTGCTTTTCCCTTTATGCAGGTATTAGGAATTTACACATGAGCCAGAAAAAATGCTAACACTGGCACTTTCAAATAGCATTGGTTCTCTAGGGGGTTTTTCCTTTGGGGAAAATTGTGATTAAGGAAAGAAATATGCAGGACCACTATCGTTGTGTTACACAACTACAAAACAAGGCCAATTTTTTTTTTTTTTTTACTTCATAGTCAGGTACAGGTCAACAAAATAAAGAAAATTTCAAGTAGTTTTTACATTAGAACTTGTTATGTTGCTAAAAGAAAAAGGAAATGTAATTTCTGTAACCTTGCACAGCAAGAAGCAATCAACATGAATACAGCAGCAGGTATAAATGAGCATCTTTGCTGAAAAAAACCCACCACATCGACTGTGCACTACTGTAAAACAAAACCAAGTAATCTCAACTAAAACCATGCAGAGCCAGAACATTAGAAACAGTCTGGCATCACAATACAAGACATCTTGCTTCACACCCAAAGCAAGATTAGAACATCTCCTAAACTTTTATTAAAAAGAAATGTTTCAACCTAAAGCTGATTAAAAGGGTTCTCGCTTCAGCTTTCCGTGAAAAACTGCAATTGTGTTGGCCTGGCTGGACTCAGTCCAGACAGATACATGTCACTTTAACAGTAAAAAAACCAAACAGTAGGCATCCAATTTCAACCCACAAAGACTACCGCGGCAACACTTCCTGACCAAAAGAGAACATTCTTTTTCAGAGAGCATACTTTGATCTCATGTATGTTTTGGTTAATGATGAAAGTTGATTAAAGCAACCAGGCATCTTTATGTTAAAAAAGGGTTTGTTTCCAATGGAAGACATGTTGTCACAAAAATTCTTGTATCTTTCTCATTTGAATGATAGTCTAAAACCCTCTAGCTGGAGTTAAGTGATGCTTTCAGGTTAAATAGCCAGTCTGAGGTCACAGATGGGCTCTGTAATCAGTAAGAAAAGGGGCAAAGCAGTTACATGCAGCTCAATGCGTTGTTAAACACAATCACAATTGTAATGCAACAACTGGTGACATGGGTGTTTCATTAAGCACTGTATTAAGCACAGTAACATGTGCTGTGCTTCTGAGCACAAAAGCATGTTTTGAAGACAAAACACAGTATTTTTCTTCACTCCTATGTCTCCCCTTTGTGCTTAAAGATACTAGCATTAGCACCATGGGGGTGGGTGGTGGTGTGGAAGACAAATGCTATGTTTTCAGAAGATCTGAGTTTCATTTTCCTAACTGCTTTGCAGGTTATTTCCTCAGTTACAGGCAAATGAATACCACAAAGTGTCATGGGTTCAGCAGTTGCAGTCCTTTTTCTCCTTCTTAGTAGCTGGTGCAGTGCTGTTTTTGACTTCAGGCCTGGGAACAGCACTGATAACACCAATGGTTTTAGTTTCTGCTCAGTAACGTTTTGATCTGGCCAAGGACTGAGTTTCATGCTCTGCCAGGGAGGAGGGGAAGCTGAGGGGAAGCAGAGACAGGACACCTGACCCAAACTGACCAAAGAGGTGTTCCATACCACAGCAGGTCGTGCCCAGGATGAAAAACTGGGGGAAGGGACCCAGGAGAGTTAGTTCACTGCTCGGTTGGGCTGGGTATATCACTACTCCTGCTATGTCTCTGAGCTTTTCTTTTTTTCCTGATGTTTCCATTTAGAAAGGGACTATAGCAGATATCTGAAGTGCAATATTTTAACTCAGGATTTTTTCAATAACATTTGATACAGATATTTGTGTATGCATTGGTAAATTTTTATATGGAGTTATTAATATTCATATTCTAGGATTGGATGCATCTAGACAAATATGTTTAATTGATTTGTGTATTTATCGTACAAGATTTCAGAGCACATCTGGTGTTGTTCCAGCATTAATTGCTGTCTAAAAACTGTAAGGCAATCTTATTTATTTAACAATCAGTCATTTGCACACAAAGGCATGTGAGGCAGTTTAGCATGAGCGCCAAAGGTCTGTTTTATACCCATTTCTGTAAACATCCACATTATGTTTCTGATATAGCAGAAATTGTTATTATGCTATAGTTGCTATTCACATTAATACAAAGGTAAGATAAATCTTCATGTCCTTTAGTGATTTTCAGCATTACCCTTTTTTCCTTGAATTGGAAAAATCTCTCTCCTTTCAAAACACTAAGGAACATTTTGTTTGCATTTAAATTACTGATTAAAGCACTTTTCAGACTATATCCCCCCAAAGCTCTTTCCTTTCACAGAGCAAACAAGTTATACACCAGTATTTATCATTAACAATGAAAAGTAGGATAATAAAACCTTTCAATTAATATCACAAATAACTTAAACTTTTTTAATCCACTGAAAATTATAAATTATTTGAAATGAGTTTGCAGTAACATACTGTAGGAAAATGATCAAATCAAAGCCACTTTAATAAGACAGCAAATGCAACTCTACAAGCTGCCCAGTTAGAAGTAAGGACTATGCATGGATTTCAGCTCCATTTCATGGCCCAGGAGAACACAAAGAACTTCCACATCTCACAACGTGCTCTAAATTTCAGGTACCGAACTTTCAAAAAACACAGCTAAAAGTGCAAGCAGGCGAAACCCCAAGAAAAAGTACAATAAAAATACCAGTTCTTTGTCAGAACTCAGAACGTAGTTCAAAAGATACTAAGCCAAATTCTGGCTTTGTTAATTATGCATATAACACACACCCAGGATAAAAGAAACAGGATGAAAGAAAAGCACGAGGATTTGCCAAGCCTCACCATAACACTTCCACTCCCAACCTGAGATTTAAATGTACCACACTGCAACAGCGGAATCAGTCTGGCTGTAAGTAAACTATATGTATAGCCTTTATAACCTATTTTGTCAAAACATTATGGATAACAGCTCCTACAGAGTGCTTTCTTTCATACATATGATTAGAGAATAATTAGTAATAACAATTCTTAGACTAACAATATTTAGATTATGTGAAAATAAATACAGACATGCCTAATGCTATTGTTAGATGTACCCACATCATTTTGCTGGTAAATATGGTCAATTAGTTTACAGCACTTACTCCTATGAGACAGTTCTGGAAACAATTCAGTTTAACAACTGACCCCAGCACCTACATCTCTACAAAATCAGTCACAAACCATATCAAAGCATTCTAACAGCCCAGGCCTCTTCATCAATAGTTTAGGAATTAATCAGGGATTTTACCAAAAGCAGAGGTACAGCCAAAAGGCTGCTCAGAAGACTCACAATCATTCTCACCACCACAGGAGCTCCCAAACAGCTCACACCTCATTTTCTGTGGTCTGCCCTCTCCCAATGCACCTTCTCACCACATCAGGTAAGGAAGCTATAGTCCTTCCCCTCCCTACTCTACCTCAGCTCACAAAGTTGCTTACCTCTGACTCCATCCCAGGAGCACAACAGGCCTGAAAGGCTGCCCCATCTATTGTTTGGTAATCATTACTCCCCACACTATTTGCAGTAGGGACTAGCATTACTCCTCTACTTTCAAGAGTGTGGCTTCCCAGTCCATCACACAAACTCCTGCAGAACCAAACTAAAGGAAATACACCCTACTACTCACCAATTCTTTGAGCATCTATACCATTACTATTTACACTTGTAAATTAGTACTGAGTTGTCCAGGCTCTAATGAGGCAATGCAGCCAACCTGCAAACGCTACAACCTTGCAGTTTGAAAAAGGTACAGATGGCTTTGTTTTCCTGCTTAAGTGTAAGGAAGTAGCACCCTGTTATCAGCTGTCCTCACTTAAATTCTAATTACATCCCACCCCGCCCAGAGGGCTGGGCTTGACCCCAGCTTTAAGTGGCTAAGAAGGGGCAAGGCTTCTTTTACCCTAGTGGGAAACGTGTCTGGATGCCTGTGTGAGGTGTGTGCAAACCGTGGGAGCTGCTCGGATTCCGGTGGCTGTGGAGGTGGGAGCCGAGGGAAGGTAGGTGTGCTTGCCTGGATCCGTTCCCATTTGTTTTGTTTTTTTATTTTTTTTTATTTTTTTTGTGAGAGGACAGTTAATTTCTGTGTTTCATTGGAGTACGTGGAGGCGAATGCCACCAAGCCTCAGCCAAGTGGTTGCTTGTCTATATCTGACTTAGCAGTTTGGGCTGGGAGAATAAATAACAAAAATTCTAATAAAATCAGAAACTGTGCTGCATATCATATCAACAAATAGCAAAGCGGTGTTATGGTACCTGTGGCTTTGCTGGGGAGAGAGTAGGAGTATTAGGAGGTTTGACTTTGTTCTCACCAGGCTATTTTCTACAATGCCAAATGAGAAGATCACAAACATCTGTTTCAGAAGCGGCTGTATAATCACATGGCTATTAGCCTTAGAGAATACGTTGCTTTCACTCATTCTTAATCCAGTGTGATAATTTAAAGTGGGACTAAAATCAGATGCGTTAGCTAATTTTCTGTTGGCTTTCAAACGTTGTACTTTGGGACGTTGGCATATGTGTGCCTCTACGTAACTTTCTGGGAGAAGTAAATGCTTTTGAAACAGGTTTAATATTGCACTAAGTAGCTACTTCAGGCTATTACTTTTTTAATTCCTAGAGTTTAGAAAGCGTTGTACAAAGTAATTGGGTATTTAACAAGTATTATTTGGTTGTTCTCAATTTCTTTGTTTGCTTTTGGTAACTACTTGAAGCGTTCAGTTCCATAAGTGCATTGGAACTTTGTTCAGCTTACAGTAGGCAACAGCCTGCCAAAGCAAAGCTTAAATTTACAAATGTAAACATTTACTCAGGAAACAGTTCTGCTTATATAACTGGCTTACAAACAACGATGTACCTTGTTTGACTGGCAACAATGTGGCAAGAAACCTGCATTTTCAAAAGGTTATAGGCAACCTATGGTGCTTCAAAATTATATTTACACAGTAAATACAAATATTACACACAGAAATACATCTGTTTCTGCATTTGTGATGAGAAAAACTATGTTTTAGATAAATTATTCATGGCATGTGGTTCACTTAACCTTGAGGTATTTTTATCATGATCTAGAGAAATTATTCCTATGCCCTCTACCAATACATTAGGGCTTGAAAATATCACTACTCCTGCTATGTCTCTGAGCTTTTCTTTTTTTTTCTGATGCTTCCAGTTAGAAAGGGACTGTAGCGGATATCCAGGAGCATATTTACATTTTTTAGGCTAAAACCAGAGCAGCACAATCTCCACATTAATTTGAGGACCACGGTGTTTATTAGTTGTGAATTTTTCTTTTGGAAGCTAGTAAAAACTGAAATTTAGAAAGTAGTCTCATGTGCTGTTCCGGGAATATAGTTAAGCTGTAATATTACACTGATTCATTAAAGTGTCTATATTTTATCTTCACTTTGACCCTCCATCCATGTTTTATTTTGGAGGCAAGCATTGTATGTGTTGCATAATGCATCACGTAAGCAAGAGGTCTTCCATTTTAAACAGCTTTAGGCAGCTGTTGGTTTTATTTTATAAACCAGAGCAAATGTGCAGGAAATTGCTATATTGATCTTTTATAGTCAGCTAATAATAACTTTGTTTTATTTACTTCACTGTTGTAAGTATGATCCCTGTATTTTTAAAGGAATTCCAGCAGCCTGCTGTCATATTTATATACAATATGATATTTAAAAGAACTTTGTTTAGAATTGCATGTGTTGGGTAAGCAGTTTATGTATGTTGATTTCTCAGGTCCATGATTTGTATTATGTCTGAGCCGCGTAGCGGAGTAATACTGGAGTTGTATCCAAATTGTATGGATAATTCCCAGTGTAATTTTTTTTATTCTATTTTTTTTTCCCCCAAGTTTTTAATGTTTTAGCCCACTTAAAACTCAGGATAGAATTGGTGATTCCAGAATTTTTTTGGGGATTCTTGTCATTTTGATTATCTGAATGAGTGGCATATCTGTGAAGATTGAATGGATTTTCAGAAACTAGTTGCTTGGTGAGTGCCAAGATGAATCTCATACCTTCATAAATGATGATTTCTGTATAACATATATTTTAGTATCTGTTTATAGGCAGATAATATTGTTCATTACAGAGGTCTTTCATTGTGTTAAGTAACACCTTTGTAAGATGATTTTCTTAGTTTGGAAAGAGCCATCAATCACCAAATAAATATCTAAGGTGCAAAATGCACACTTTATGATAGTAAAATTTACGTATTATGCTTGAAAGATTCATACTGTTTTGATGTCTCAACAGATGTATGTAACTACAGATAAATAAGAAAGGAGCTGGGTTGTAATGTTTTTTTTCTTAAACTCCCTTCTACTTGGCATCTTCCATTGTTTCATAGATTGTTGTCTTTTTATCTGATTAATACAATTTACCTAAAGGAGGGCCACCTTGTTTTTCTTTAATGACAGTCAAGTTGAAGTTCTGGGCTATGTTGTTTACCAGAAAGTGGCAAATCTGGTTAGCACTAGTTGCTTAAATGTTCTTCATATATATTGAACTCAATTATCATAAGAACACTTATGTGTGGAAAACTTAATTTCCTAATCAATCCATGTTAAGTTTATGCCAAGCTTGAATTACTTTTTATCATTGTTTTCCAGATAATGGTTTAACATTAGTTTAAGATTAGGAAGAGTATCAGTGTCTTCACTTTGCAATTGTTATTTCTGATACCACAGACTGATTTATGCAATGCAGTTGACTGGTCTTCTGTTAGAATGAGAATCTATTATAAAAAAAATCTCTTCCTTTGTAGGATTCATTAATTCCAATAATACTTAAGTATGCAAGCCAACTAGGAGAGGGAAGGAAGGAAGACTTTCAATCATGTACAAGGTTTCAAGCTGCTTACAGGATAGTAGCTCGGCAATTGCAGATTTATAATTCTATGATAAAGAATCTTCATAATGAAGGATTCAAGGCTTTTTTTCACTCCAAATCAGAAGAAAATGTGGGGATTTTTGCAGTGTTTGTGTCTTATTGATTAGCTCTGCAATGTGGCAAAGCCAGGTTGAGGTCCTTGCTCAGCTGAAATGAGGGCACTATTCCATTGCTGTAGCTCACTGAACTGGGAGTTCTAGTTTGGTATTGCCATCTCAGAGGCTGCTGGCACAGGCATTGCAGAATTTCTCAGAGAATATTTCCAGTAACAGAATAGAAAACATCACTGAAATATTTTAGCATCAGTTGAACAGCGTATGCCGACTACCTTTCCTTTATTGATGTGTCCCAAGGAGTTCTAGTTCTAAATATTTATGAAATAAATAATTGTTTTATTTCATGGTGCAATTCATTTACTGAATTGCCTTAAGTTGACATAGTTAAACTATTTCTTCAGCACTATGCAGTTAAAATACTGGAAAGGTTCATTTGGATAAATTCTGCTCTTTTCTTTGGTAATTCACACAGATGTTAGAGAGCAAAATTTTCCCATCATTTGGAAGTCTCATAACTGTAATGTCATTGATACATAGGAATAATTTTGAAATGTCTTTTTATCAAAGAGAAACAGTGTAGCTTTCTGCTGTTAAGATATTAGTAATTTACATAAAAATAAGTTACAATACAGGATGTGATTTATGAGCCTTTATTCCTACTCAGCCTATAGGTGGAACAAACTCTGAAATTTCTTGTATTAATTTATTGCTACTGTTTAAGCACAAGGTGAGTTACAGTTGAATGGTACCAGAAAATTACTGATCTTATCTGGGGTACTTTGTAAGTTTCAGTCACTCATGCTGAGGAAGGATGAATAAAGGGTGAAACAGGCAGAGTGTTGATAGGCTTTTTAGGTGGAAAAAAAAACCCAAACCCAACCTTGTCCAAAAAAGTTCTTTTGTTTTAGCAAAAGGTAGAGCCATTCTTTAAGGGCACCAGGCAATGGAAGAGAATTTAGAAAAACACTGTCAGAAAAACTGGTGAATGTAAACTATCTAGAGATTAGACTTGTGCACATCAGGATGACAAGGTTCACTGCAGGACAGTTTTGGGAGGAAGAAACTTGTTTGTAAGACAGGGCTTGCTAAAAGTGTTGCTGTCCATTTCTGGCTATGATACAGCAAAATGTTAGCCAACTGTAATGTAATATTGCCATTTGAAGTCTTAATAGTGTTTTGTAGTGAATGCTAACATGATATCAATTAGTAGAATACTTGAAGCAGACTAGGATACAGTCTGGCTACTTTCCTCTGAATTGCTGATTCATTTTGTATCACTTAACAAGAATACGAAGAGATCAAGTAATGTTAATATAGTGCTTGTTCTTAAAGCATAGGAAAATGTTTGAAAAGCTACAACAAAGTAATTATGATTAACACCAGATGAGCTGAAATCTATTGTATTCATTGTCCATAATGTCATCAGTTGCTCTGTGGTGTGAATAACTGCAGCAGAAATGGTGCTTTTCCTATATCTTGGTAAAAGAGCAGTATGACTAGAATGGCTCAGGTATATGTTTTTAATTTAACTGCACTAAACCCGTCTGCTTGTGCTGAGATGCTCCATTTATGAAAACTGCCTGGTTCCCTTTTGACTTTGATGGTGTCAAGTTGACCACACTTCTAATTCACTTACCTTATGATTAATTTTATGTTGTTCTGAGAACAGCAGCAATGTAATGCACCTAAAACTGCTCTGCTTTAGTTAATTGGCTTATTATGAGATTACTTATTAAAACAAACAAACAAAAAACAACAAAAGAAAAGCCATCCATTTCAAGGAAAATATCTTTCCATACAGTTTAGTGTAGAATAGCAACAAGGTCACTTAACAACAGCAAGTCCAGGTGGCCCTGTCTCTCTGGCTGTTAAATCTTGGGTGAAATATATGCTGTCAGCCACTGAGATTAATAGTTCTATTTGCTGTTCAGGGTAGTTGAGAAGCTCCTATTATTAATGTAATTTGGGAAGAATTTAAACTTCTCAAGGCCTTTTTTAGTCTTATGCTTTTACGTGATGGTAAGATTCTTTCTTAGCATCTTATCAAAGGCAAAATAATGTGGTAAATTTAGCTCAGTAGAATTATGTTCAGAAATATCTGATATTACTCATTCAATAATTATTCCTTATAGCTCTATTTATGCTCACTTTAATAAAAAAATGTTAACTGGCAATGAGATGTGTTGAGACTTACTGTGGAATTCTTAATATTCCTGTTATTCTTGGTGAGTCATATCTTATTTTCCTCATTGAGCAGAAATATCATTTAGTTACTAGCATATATCTTGCCTTTGGGTGTTCTGATAGATATTGTACAATTGTAATATATCACCAAAGCTTCTCATGTCTCCTTTTAATAGGACAATATCAATGTTGTTTATACAGTTTTTTACCTCAAGCAGTAGGCATGTATGCTGAAACTAAATGTTTACATCTTTTTGGTGGTATAACAGACAATTGTACTATCATGCACCAAAATACTGTATTTTAGTCTTCTGGTCAATATGACCACAAGGCAATCTTTTAGTTGTCATTGTAGCAAATTCCTTTACATTTGTAATGAATGTGTTATTATGCGGTGGGCTATATGATTAAAATCTCATTGAGTTAAATTTCTGAATGTGCTGATATTTTTCAGTAATCTTGCAAACCAAAACAGCAGGTAACAAGGGTAGTTCAGATTTTCTTTACATGCAGAATAGACTATATTCCTGCATTCATGGCAAGTTTTGCATGGATATGCAACACAATGCTATCGATTTATTTCAGTTCCCAGTATGCTAGGCAAAATGGGATAAGCAGACTACAAGAAGATACAGTCCTTATATGCCACTTGGACTTTTTTTCTTTTCCAATGTCATCTTTGTTTGCTTGCTTAAACTAAACTCCTGATGAAATTAAAGATGACTTAAAGGGTGCAGAATAGGAGTTGCTTGGTCTCTGACCTTTGCGTGGTATTTTGGGAATATATCATCTGGGGTAATCTATCAAAGAACACTTTTTATGGCTGGCTGTTGTGATTCTGGTCTTACAGCATGAACAAAAATGTGCTTAATGTTAATATAAGAAGTCTAGCTTTAGTGCATGAGTCTATATTCTTCAAGGTTGCAAGAGTATTTAACTTCTGCTCTGGTCAAGCAAAAGGAGCATTTAATGCCTTAAAAAAAACTCTTCTGCAACTTGCAGATTCAGTTTTGTTTACATAATTAGTAAGTTTCAGACCTGTAAGACAAAATTAGCACAATACCACTGATAGTAGCAATAATGTTGGAAGGAGAGTCCAGTATCCTGTTGATTAAAATGATTAACACTAGTCAGAGAAGAACTTGTATAACTTAGTCTTTGAGAAGTTGTATTCATAATGTAAGATGCACATTGCAGTGAGTATTACAGTGGCATTTACTGGCATATCCTAATTCTTTCAGTTTGGGTATTTGCCTTCATGTAAACCTGAAATAATAAAAGAATATACTGCATTTTGGGTTTGATTCTGGGTTTGGATTACATGCATTATGAGTGTGTGCAAGAGCTAGTACCAGTTAAGATGTGTAAATGGTAAATTGTTGCAACTCAAAGATAATCTGTCACATGGACCCATATAAACATTGCTGTAGAAATGCCTGTTCCTCTATAATAGCTGCAAGGCTTGCCCAGGTAAATAATTCCTATTTAGCCACCTGCAGGAAGATGTGTGGGTGCAGACAAAGGACTTGTAGTGAGTGAAGTATGTGGACTGCAGAAACCTGTGTCACAACAAGGGTCTGTTTTCAGGTGGCTCTGGTGGTGTGTGTGAACATGCAAGTAATGGTAAGATCCTCTTCTTGATAGTGCTCATGGCATTTAGACCACGGAACTGGGCTTTGAAGAATAATGTGCTAGGACTTCCTGAAAAATTATTTAAATAATAAGTACACTTAATTTGAGATCAAAAAAGCATGTACTAATTATGTATGTTTGAACAACAGTTTGAGAAAACACACTGGTGGTTTGTGTGCAGGTCTCTAGAAAAGGAACTACCTGCATGTACTCAAATACTTATCTACATTTGCTAAACAAACCATGGAAGGCAGTTGTGCTTCTCTTCATACACTACTCTTGGTTTTTCATTTTTTGAGCTGAAGGTTCTATATGTTGGTATTTCACTGGGAAACTTAAAAACCTGTATGCAGTAGCAGCAAAAATGGTTTAAAAAAACCTCAACAAAGCTGTTTCACAAGCTATGAGTATATAGAATAATTTGAGAGGTAGCAGTTCAGGCATCCATTTGCATTTTGAGCCATGATCATTCAGCTTATTTTAGGCTTTTGGGGATTTTTTTTTTTTGTTGACTAATACCTTGTGTCTATTATTTCAAGTAACTTCCTTGCACTGCTGGAGGAAATAGACTGGACTGATTCCTGACTTCAGCATAACCTTTTGAATCCCATAAGCTTCCTCAATTACTCCTACTGCGTCAGGTTATGAAGCGGAGCTTTGGCTTGCTTCTGTATTGTGGGGAAAAAAAAGAAATAAAAAGATAAATTCTCCTGTTTTTTCAGCAGCATTTTCGCTTTTTGTTTTCAGGCTCTGTAAAGTATAGAGAGGTTCATGTAGTTTGCAGGCAGTCTCCTGTAAAAATTCTAGAGTGGGGGCTCTGTCGCCACAGCTGGATTTTGTGTTTTGATGAGATTTGCTAATATTCAGGACAATATTCAAGAACTGAGCTCTTGCTCAATTGACTGGAATGTGTGGGTTTCCACGTCTGTCTGAGGAAAGCTTTGTTCCCTGAAGCATTCTTGTCACTTTCTTGTTGTTTCATACACGTTTATGAAATGCTAAACCAGCCTTTGGGGAATCTTACTTGTGCTATCTCTTGACTTGTTTTTGCTAGGACTACTACGTGTAACTTCTTACCCATCTGATACTTTCCCAGGCCACAAGGGGAAACTGCCTCTTTATATCAGTCTATGTAGTTCTCAAGCTTAGTAGTATTTCAAGGAAGCCCTCAAATAATAATTTTCTGTTAATACTGTTAACACATGCTGAGTATTTCATGTTAAGATGAACATGGCTTCTGTATCTAAAAGATTGTGTAGTACCAAACTTTAAATTAGGAAATGAGATATATTTAAATTACATTGAAGAAGGCTCTGATTTAATTAGTGTTAAGCTTGGCATTTTATTAAAAGCACATGATATGCTCAGTAAGAAGTGCTGTATCATCCTAGAAATATTTCTGTATACATTTGTCTTCTCCTTTCTGCAGTGATCTGCTGAATCATCTCACAGAGAATTGTCTAAGTATCAGCATAATCTTCACAGTGTCAGGATGACAAACATGCCTCTCCCTGTGACTGTTCTACTTGATGCAGCTGTGGCTGGTTTTGGAATACTTGAAGTTCATGATTATGTGGAGTACTTTTTTTTCCCCAAGGTTCTAATTTACAATGTAATGTGAATCCCACCCCTGTGCAACTCATTTTATACTTTTCTTGCTTTCAATTAACTTCAGAGTAGGCTCACTGCCTCTGTTTGAAGGAAGAGTTGGCTTTACACTTAGGTCTGCAGCTGAAGGCTGAGATGTGTAACTTGGTGAAAACAGTCTTCTGTGTGCCCCCTGCTTAACTCTGGTCAGAGAAAGAGTGTGCAGCATCTTAAACCTTATTGTCCTGGACTTAGACCCTGGTGGGGTGAACATGGACTGTGATCTATACCTTGACTCTGCAAGGCAGAGTTTATAAATATGTTTTTTGAGGCAATGATCTTTAAAAATACATGTACATTTGTGAAGGATGAGAATAAAAGCCCTTACGGATAGCAATACAAATTGCTAGTGTGTTGCCCTTTAATAAAACTGGTTTTAGCTATCTAAATTATTGTAGCAGGTTTGCTAAATAAGACCCTGAAAGATGAAGAGGATCTGTTCATGGCTTGGAAATCTATCAGACAAGTATTTTTGTTTGGGTATGGAGCAGAATAACATAATGTTAATTAAACTATCAGTCATAGGATTTCATAGTTGCTTGTCTCATATTCATGGGGTTGTGTGTTTCAGTTTGTCTTCAAGTCTTATTTCATATTGATACTTTTGCGATCTATTGCACCATTTGTCTATGTATAGCAAAACAACAACTGGTATTCTGGAGGAAGAAAAGCTTTATCAGCATTAGTTAGGGATGTGAACTTTTATGTGTAGCCGGGTAAGCTGATAGCAAAACTTTGGCTTTAGTCCTTTCAGCCATTCAAAGATAATGCTGAATTTAAGATACCTGGGCTTTTGAAAGTGTGAGTAATTAAGCTTACAAAAAGCCCTTTGAAGACAGGAAGTTTCATGTTTCACTCACGTGTTTTGAAGCAGAGTTCTTAAATCTACAAAAAAGATAATTGAAGTGGTAGCAGAATAATGTATTTTTTGAGAAAAGGTAATCTGAAAATGCAAAAAGCAAGATTTATTGGATTTATATTTTCCTTCATTGGTATATTGTTCAAAGATATGTACCAGTTTGTCTAATTTAGCATAGTAACATTAATTTTATTATTATTTTTTCAGTTATTAAATGTCTCTAAGCTAGAGTGACAACTTCTTGTTTGGTTATGATGCAAGATTAGAACAGTAGAATTTGGGATGCGGTTAGGCTAATGCTTTGTGAAAAGTACAATATTTTTCAAACCTGTTTTAAACTTGCATACTTTGGAAAAAAGGTATTGCTACATGCTAGATACCATTCCAGGTACTTCCTGGAATAGTAATAGATCCCTATTTTTTTCTATTTTTTTTAATTTGGATCTTATCCTAGTTTCTGGAAACTGAAATAAATGTGCCCCATTATTATTTCTTTTGTATCCTGTGTTTAAGATGAGCTGTTAGATATCAAACTATTTCACTCGAATGATTGCTGTTGCAGAAGAGATATACTGTTGTTATGCTTCTTATATATTAAGTATTCTCCACTGGGAGTTGGGTGCTTCCTGCAAGCATTATACACCCTTTGAAGAATTTTAATGTGAGTGTCCCAGCACTTTGCAGACTAATGACTTATTTGGCTAGAAAGTTCTTCACCTCCTCCCCTACAGCTGTTGCTTGAACTCTGATAAGTTTAAGTCCTTACTGAGGCCTTTTTTAAGTGCTTTTACTGAGATCATATGTAAATTACAGAAATTGTAAGTTCAGTAAGATGCTAGCTGTGTGCTCAGATCTGATCCATAGCAGTTTTCTAGTATTGTGGAATTATTTTAGACTGCAATTTCAGATGCAGCTTCTAAATAAGTAGTATGCTTTTCTCAGCAATGATTGCATATCTTAATCTGCAGCAGAGATGCATTTCTCCATACCAAATGCCAGCTGTTTTGTTAAAGTAACTATGCATAGTAATAAATTTTTATGCAATGAATTTTAGTCTCATAAATTACTCCACAAAACAGGAAATCTGAAGTCATTGGTAGGCTGATATACTTTACCTATTTCAAGGTTTATTTACCTGGGCTCCAGCATTTGACATGTCATTTCATACTCTCTAGGTGAAAATTTAAAGAGCTGAGAAGAATCTGGCTTTAGGGTTTTCTTGTGGGAGAATGACATTGGGATAAATTGGATTAAGAGAACTCAAGAAAACAAATGAAAGAGCGATTAAAACAAGCTGTGGGATGTAGGAGATGCAGGTTCAATACCACAGCTTGAATCAAAACTTGACAGAGCATAATCAAAATTTTATGAATTCAGAACTGAGTTTGCATTTGTGTTCTCCTCTAGCTTTTAGCTGTTTCATAGCCAACCTTTGTCCCTTTCTTAGATTTATTTTTTGGGCATGCTGAGCCATTGGCATTAAGTAAAAATTGCACTTTTGTAAAACCAAAATTGCTTGTATTGGTTTAATTCTAAATTAAATTGAAGAAATCCCCATTGAAGATTAGGTGAATTTTCAGCAGTATGCAGGTGGAGAATTGCATCTGAGAATGACTGTCATTTTGTGATGAGCTTTAACAAGTCATTGTTTCATGTAAGATGATGGATATGTTATATTTTACCTTTACAAGTAGTGTGTCAGCTCTTACAGACTCAACAGATTATGATGAATAAAGTTCCAATTTAATTTTCATTTGAAGATGTCTAGTATTATCTGTATGTATAAGCTGTATAAAGGTATTTAGATGAATCTGTATTGATTTCAGTGGAAATGACTCAAATTCAATAAAGAATAAAAGTAATGTAATCTACTGACAGATTTGCCTAAATAGTGATTGTAAAATTTTATTATACCTAGAAGTTGACAAATATACTCAGGGGAACAAAGAGCTATGAGATCTGTTTGAGTTATACACTTAAATGTTGCCTGGTTTTTGCTGGTGGTGAGATTACTGAGTGCTGGAACTAGATGTAGCGAAGTAAATATTTCATATTCTATTGTGTCACACACATTACATATCAAGCAGATAAATAAAGATTCAAATTAAATGTTACTAGTGTTTCAACTTCATAAAGTCTATATACAGTAGTAAGGTGATGTTAAGTTTTGGTATTATGTATGTAATATATGATATTCATATGGCTGGCTTATAGCTGGGACTATTAAATGGAAATTGGCCTACTATGTTTCAGTGGAGGATGGCTCTTGAAAGTTATTCTCTATGCAAAAGTTTTTGTCCAATAAAAAAGCTCTGTATATGAGCTAATAAGGTTTCTTGCATATTATTTTAAAGCAGTGCTCTTATCCTTACTTCTTTCCCCCCAAACCAATACACTTTCCTTGTGAATACAGTGTAGCTAAGAATATTAGGCTGAGTCTTTAAAGGGAAAACTTAATGTTACCATTAAGACCTCTGTGTAGTATTCAAATACACAGTATTTGATGGAAAAATAATAACAGTAAACCAGGATAAACAAAACCTCTGAAAAGAACCAACAGATGTTATTGCACAAATATTTGAATATTAAGATTATTTTTTGTTTAAGTTTTATAGATAGCATGCATTACAGTACTTTCTCTGGCAATGACAAAGAAGATGAGTTTAATGCTTGCTTTTGGAACAGCAGTTTTGTGCATCTTGGTTTAGGAGGAGAGACTCATCTGTTTCCATGAATTATGGAACTTTGCGTTGCTTCTTAAAATCTGGCTACAAATAGAACTGCCAGTTTGAGGCCAAAGTATAGTTTTTGCTCACTGATAAGAGGTGGTTGGCAGCACATGTATTCTGACAGGGTAAGGACAGACTGGATGTCAGGACCGTAATGTGAAGGTTGGTAGCAAGTCATTAAAAGTAATGGTTTGCAAAAAATTTCACTTGGTTACTTCCAGTGTGGTTCATTTTCTGCCATCTGCTCTAAGACATTGAAACAATAAGATGAAACATGAAATTATCTGCATACCTCATTTGCATAATGAGAATGTAGATGTAGTTTTGCTGGGTAGCCTTTCAGTCTAGGCCAAAACAGATTGTCACTGGCCAGTTTATACAATGACAGCACATGACTGCAATATAAATCAATCCTAGAAACTTGGAGCTAAGAATAAAATAGCTTTTCAGAGGATAAATACAGCAGCTTTGCAGAGGGTCAGTTTCAAACATGCCATATTTAGATGCTTTTGGTTTGATAAAACAATCCACTTTGTCACAGCTTAATGTCCCATACGTTTTTACAAGTGTAGTATATGTAAAACATGCATTGTCAATATGTGAGAACAAGTTAAACAGTTTAGAGGGGCTGCCCAGGGAGATTAGCTGAGAGCACAGATACTGTCAGCGAGCCCATTCACTATCATGGGAAAGCAAGGCTCTGGAGCAAGCTAAAATTTGTTCATCAGACTACCTGGGGTTAGAATTGTCAGAGGTTAGTTGTAACAGAGATTAGCTAATGTCTGTCAAGAAACATGCTTTGTTGTGCCTGGAGGTAGGCTGGAGTTGTGGTCACATGATGTTTTTGTTTTGACTAGCTTGTTTGCTTGCATAAGGAAGAAAAAAGGCCAAGAGAGATTTATCCCTGAGTGGCTATCCAAAGAAAGGACCGTGGAATGGAAATCCTTGTACCATTTCTCAAAATGGTTTAAACCCCCATGGTAGCAGCTGTGGGTCCTGGTAGTCGAAGAACAAACATTGGTTTTTAACCCTTACACTGTTTTCAACATCTATGCATTGACATTTCATTCTAACTCTGCTGGAGCAACACTAAGTTAGAAATGCTAAAGGTATACTCGGTTGAGTTTTTTTTTCAATAAAGCATTTGGTTTTCACATAATTTTGTTTGTTGACAAGCTGTTGTCAACTCAAGTGTTTTTGATGCTTGGGTAGTGATAGCCTCGTAAGCTGTGGACCACAAGGTGGCACTGGTGGTGTGCGACTGTTGATTTGAGACTTCAGGCATCTCTTTCTGGAAATCGGAGCAGATGCAAAAAGCCTGAACTAAATAACTCCCCTTCGACCTCCCTTGGAAATACCTGTATTGTGTGTCTGGCAAAAAGACTAAGGTGTGCATGCATGCCACATTATGAATGAAACTACAGTATGAGAGATCCCAGCATATTCTTTTCCGGATGCATGACTGCAGAAAAGTGCATATAGGGAGGTTAGTGGAGTATCTGTAAAGGGGAAGGTCTGGATTTAGGTCTTAGTATATTTCAGATATGCTTCTGGATCACCTCTCCTGTGAAGACAGGCTGAGAGAGTTGGGTTGTTTAGCCTGGAGAAGAGAAGGCTCTGGGAAGACCTTACCTCAGCTTCAGGTGCCTGAAGGGGGCCTAAAACAAAGCTTGAGAGGGCCTTTTGACAAGGGCAGGAAGGGATAGCACAAGAAGTAATAGCTTTAAACTGAAAGAGGAGAGATTTTTATTGGATGTTGGGAAGAAGTTCTTTACAGCAAGGGCGGTGAGGTGTTGGCGCAGGTTGCCCAAAGAATCTGTGGCTGCCCCATCCCTGGCAGTGTTCAAGGCCAGGTTGGATGGGGCTTGGAGTAACCTGGTCTAGTAGAAAGTGTCCCTGCTCATGCAGAGGGTTGGAACAGGATGATCTTTAAGGTCTCTTCCAACCCAAACCATTCTATGATTCTGTAGTAATGTGTTCTTTACTGATTTTGAAGATTCCAAAGAAAGCCATGAGTCACTATTCTTATTTTGTCTTTATTTTAAACGCTGCTTTTAAAAAATGCTTACCAAAAAAAAAAAAAGAATAGTTCTGGTTAAGAGGCTGATGAACAGGGTCTTCAGGCTTGTATCCCCTTTGATCACTTTCTGAGTGCAGATCTGCATCAGTTAACATACTTTCAGATACATAGGGCA
The DNA here is from genome assembly GCA_030323915.1 of Brotogeris chrysoptera. Taxonomy (NCBI): domain Eukaryota; kingdom Metazoa; phylum Chordata; class Aves; order Psittaciformes; family Psittacidae; genus Brotogeris; species Brotogeris chrysoptera. The sequence goes on from JARCZZ010010522.1 coordinate 38,466, forward strand.
CAATGTGTTTGAATTACTCTCTTGTAATTGTATTTGATTTTATTGATTGGATTTCTCCCTATGTGTTCATATGGGGAAACATGAAATACTTTTGTTCTTCTTTAATAACTTGATCTTCTTTTCATCTCTAGCATGCTTCCTTGTATTAGGATCAGAGAAGAGCTCACAACATAGCCAAGACTACCTCTTGCTCTTTGATGGAATTGTTTGTACTCAGCCTTTAAAAAAATGTTTTGATAGAGAGCAGCCAGCATCCTGGGACAACTTGCTTCCAATTCTCATTTACTGAGAACTGCCTTCCCAAATGCAAACTATTTTTATTGTGATTTTATTTTTTCTGTCAGTTTTTACTGATGTAATCTATTATTGTTTCATGATCACTTTCATCAAAGTTACCTTCCAGTTTTACACCCTTAACCTGTTCTTTTCATTTGGTGTGACATTAAGAGGACTTTCCTTTTTACTATCATCCGTATCATGAAAACAGACACCTGGGGTATTCAGGTATTTGCTGACTAGTTAGTGTCCTGCTGTATTGCTTGGCCAACAGCTACATTTGTAGTTAATATTCCTTATCTGGTCTTGTAGAAAAGACCCTGCCTACCAGAGTTTTTCAGGTTGTAGGTACTGCTGTATACTCTTACCATTGATTGTATCTGACCTTGCCCTATTTTATTGCCTAGTTAGTGATTTTCAACGAATACAAATCATTCTCTATAAACTGGACTTCAGAGTAAACATCCACCACTTTAGCATGCAATTTCTTTTGTTCAGCCTGGGGGAAGAGAGGGCTCTGGGGTGACCTTATTTTGTGGTGTTTCAGTATATAAAGGGGGCTTATAAGAAAGACTGACATTTTACAATGCTTGTGCTGATAGGACGATGGGGGGTGGTTTTAAACTGAAAATGGGTGGATTGATTTGGATATAAAGAAGAAATTTTTGATGAGATGGTGAGACATGGGAACACATTGTCCAGAGATCTTGTGGATGCCCCATCATTGGAGGTGTTCAAGGTCAGGATAGATGGAGCTTTGAGCAACCTGGTCAAGTAAAAGATGTTGCATATGGTGCGGGGGTGGACTAAATGGTTGTTAAAAGTCCCTTCTAACATAAACCTTTCTATGATTCTGTGATATTGTTTGCTTAATAAAACATGCATCCATGAAGACTTAATCTGTGTTAGGCCAGTTAAGAGTGTTACTAAAAATGTTTAATTTCGCTTTTTTTCTTCTTTTGAAATATCAGATCTTCTACATTTACTTGCTATGCAGTAAGTGTAATGTATATTTTATGGAAAACGTGTAGGCTTATTTACGAAGGTCTTTATATATTGCTGAAAAGAATTAAAACAAAGTGCTGAAGATTAGAGGTACTGGTATAATGCATTTCATGCAGTAAAGCAATGTGAGACTTTTTTGCTGAGCTTATAAAGTGCAATCTGAGTCCAGTAAAGGGTTCAGATTTACATGGTGATTGTGTTCCCCACCTGCTTTGTAGTTTAAAACCACATTATTGTATTGCTATGAGAGACAAGATTCTTCCCCATCTAGTGAGGAGTAAAGTCTGAAGAGAAAGAGATGCCTTTTGTATCCTTCTCCATCTTAAGGCCATATAGATTTTCTGTGACTACTTGGCAAAAATTCTGCCCGATGGTCCTCTGGCTGGGCTACATGGGGCAGGGGGGAAAGGCAAATATAATGGGGTTGTTCTATGCTAGATGATATACTACAGTGGTCTTTTAGATCTGTGTGTGAAAGGCACAGTCTTGCTTGAGTGTGGCAGCCTCAAAGGGATCTCTCTGGCGTTTTACCTCCATGTTTTCTGAAGAGTTCCTCAGAAGCTTGTAAGTAAATGCAGCTATTGGGTTTAGATTGTATTTGTTGTAAACTTACAAATAGTTAGAAAATTCTTTTTGATAAAGCACAGAGGATGTTTCTAAACTGAACTGAGCTCCCAAGTCCTTTCAGCTAGAATTTACCACACTTATAATAGTATTCTTTTCATGTGTTGGAGGAAGGAAATATGATGGCAGAAAAACATTGATTCTGCTGAGAGCTTTTAAGCCTCATAATTAAAGAGGAAAATAGTAGATATTCGTAGCCTAGGAATACTGTATGTGGGCATTTTACAGACATCATCTTCAATCCTGGTTAGCTCTTGTATGCTGTTTTCTCTAGTAACAAGCATGTTTTCAGACTTACACAAGAAAATGCATAAGACTTCTGTGATAAGAATTAATCTGAATGCTGAAGATTTAAGGCTTAATTATAATTCTATTCTAAGGCAACGGACTGTGTGAACTGCTATTCCTAAACTGTACTGTGTAAACACTGCATACTGATGGAATTTGCTTGTCAACCCCAGTGGCATTTCTGTGCACTAAGCTTGTTATTCTGTCAGCCAAGTGCATCATGGGAAAAGATGAGTATCTCAAGGGAATGTGATCTGCATATTTAAGAAGAAAACTAACCTCAAAGGTGCTACAGAAGGACACCAATACAGATTACTCTGCTCAAGAGAGAGCTGGTTTATTTGCTGTAAATTTTGCATGCTGCTTTGGTGATGACAAATGTTTATGTTGCTAAAACTTTGACTGAATATATCCATTTTTATATTTCATTGATGGAATGATTGGTAAAGGATCTTGGTGCAGTATTACAGCATAGGAAAGAGCCATTAAATCATAAGGATTCTGAAAAGCTACATTGCTGTTCCATTTTTTTCCCCCTTCAAACTTCAGATTTGTGTAATGTACTCCTCCCAAATAAAGAGAATAATATGACTCATGACAGGTATTTTAGTACAGCATGTACAACAGCAAACAAGATTAAACCAGCCAAAGTAAAGGAAAATAAGACTGAACAAGCTTCTGTTCTGTTTATGTGTTAGAATACTAGATTATCTTCGGAGTACAGAAAGGACATGTCAAGATCAGGTTGTGATCAAAAGTATTAGTTCAGAGCTACAGGTTGATGAGGTAGAATGATACAGGAATAGCAGAGAAACAGACATAATATTAAGAAGCTTGCTTAGGGAAAGAAAAACCTAACACAGCAGCTGTTTAACTTGACAGAAAGTCTTTCAAGCTCCAGTGAAGGTAGGATGACAAACGTTTGTTTAGATACGTGATGAAGGGATATAACCTGTTTTTTTTCCAGTGCACCGAAATGCAAGAAGGTACCTATAAATACAGATAAATAGTGTGAAGCTGAGAAGTTAGTTTTTCTGGTTTTCTAATAACTATTACTTAACTTCTTAACTTTACCCCAAGATTTTCTTCAGTGGTGGATTTTCACGTAAAACATTACAGTTTCTAAAGAAGTAGCAGAAATGTTTTGCCTCTCAGCTATTGTTTATGATGCAGAAAGACAATTAAACTTATGCTAAAGTTTTGTACCTTTACCAGATAACAACAGTGTCTGATTTTGCTTTTCTCCAAGTTAATGAAAGTTTTGTAATTGATTTTGCTATTGGGAACAAACCTGGGCCAGGCATTTTGAGCTGTAAATATCATTGGCATTCTGAAAATGGAAGTACTCTTAAATTGCAATGCTGACAATGGATTATCCCACAATAAACAGGTTTCACTTAAGTTTTATTATGTGTAGGCTAGTCATTACAATCCAGGATTTCTATATGTGGGAAGCCTAATATATTATGGGGTTTATACAGTCCTGTATATATGTTAATGGAATTGTGGAACTCCTTTAATGCTTCAATAAATATGCCAAATGTCTGTAGCAACCTGCTGTTCACTGTGCCCAGATTGCTGCTTTGTAAGTAGGCATTAATCTTTGGTACTTGCTGCATTCAACCTCTCCTAGTCACTGATCAGGATCCATCTGTTTGAATGTATTTGGTAGTGTGGTTTTTTGTGATATATATAGGCTTCAAAAATGCTAATCTCCATGTGGTGCCTGATCCCTACTGTGTTGTATTTGTCAGCATAATAGTTTTAAATTGCAAAGAGATAGTCATGCACTTCCAAGTAATGAAGTATTTTGTTGCTTGGTTCCATTTACATACTCAGGTTGGGTCAGATTTTGTTCTCTAAGAACCTTGAAAAAACCCTACTTGTCTTTATTATGAGTCACTGGAATGAAGCTGTGATGTTGTTTCTATTTGGATATTGATTATTGAAATACAAAGCTAGATGCATCCTGAAAAAATAATTTGACAGTTTTTAGGCATTGTATCTTTTCCTTTGCTTTTTACCCTCTTCCAGCAGTACTGGACAATGTGTTTTAAAATATGAAAAGTGGGGAGGATATCTGAAGTCAGCACATGGATTCATAACCTTACAGAATTTATTTGCAAATATATTTTTGTATAAAATGAATTGATGAAGCATCAGTTCAAATTTAGAGAACATTATAGGCTTACCAGGTGGCTAAACATAACTAGTTCTGCTGGAGATAACTTTTCAGATGTAGCAGGCAATAGATCACTAATACAACAATGTAGTTATCCCTGATCTGATGCTTATAAATAACAGCAGGCAATATCATCTGCAAATAGGCAAATGGTATGTGTGATTAAGTGTGACCCTCTCAGCATCTGTGCTTTTGAGTCATGGTTCATATGCATTAAAAGATATTAATTGAATAATGCCACCAAAATAGCAAGACTGCAGGTGACTAATAGTTAGCATTTGTATGGATTTCACCATAAAGGTGAGCCTGCCCAAATAGAACCTAGGACCAGCTATGTTAAATGGAATGCTTGACATTTGGCCTGCTATGAAAATGGTTTGCAGGTATTTTTACTGTGGGAAATGGTAGAAAGAAACACTTTTCTGAAATTCATGCTAACAATTTGAAAACCTGAAAATATGTACGTGGTTGCATTTGAATTCCAAGTAAGATACATGCCTGAATATGAAAGCATTCCAGAATATAACATTCAGAACTTCAGGTTAGATTAAACAATCTTAAATATTTGCTTATGCTCTGACTGGTCAAATACCTGGTCTGGACATCCTCAGCAAGCCTGATCCTGGAAACTAATCTTGAAGCTTTGTAATAAACTAATTTTTTTCTTTCACTGAATTATGCAAATAAACATGACATAGAAATTCTAAATGGAATATATGCTTACATATTTTATTTGCATGTTTTAAATGCTTTCAGGTTAAAAAGGAATATTTTATGTTCACATATTCCTTATAAACATCTAAGGCTTGGTTAATAACATACATAAAAGATCCTATATGCACTGTGGGACTCTTATATCAGTGGAAGGAACTAGCTGTTACACTTCTTGCAATTTTACAATGTTCTGTAACTTCATAGAATTACATTCACAAAAAACATTACCAAAGGTGTGAATGCTTTCTTTCTTAACAAATAGAAGGAACAGTATTACTAGATACACACTGAACAGAGTTGGGCTTTTTGTCTCTTTGATTGGATGCTCATTCCATCATGAATGGACAGCTTATTACGGATGTTCATCATCTTGGCGCCAAAGAGAACCAATACCTCTGATGTGCCTGCTGCTTCCTCTGCTGGTGGGACTACATGTGTGACAAGCCCTGAATTGTTTTGTATTCTTCAGTTCTGTGTTCTCTATTTAGTCAAAGCACTGTAACTGCTTTAAGGGCTATAGCTGTTTATTGCACCACCAGTTACTCTTATTTTTCTCATCAGTCACAAAATCATTCAAGTTCCTTCATCTCCTTCACCATAAACTTCTGTTTCAGGGACTTATATTTGTTATAAATCTTTTTACAACAGCAGCATTTGAAATAGCTGGTTCAGCTGATAGGTTCTGCTCTTGGGACAATAATTCTGTGGATAATATTTCAGTTTTTTAAAGCTTAGTCATAGCTTTGGCACCTTTGTGGTTTTCTGAATTTGTTAGAGCAGTAGCCTCATTTTAAAAAGTATTACTAATTTTTCAATATCAAAATGTCAACTTTTATTTCCCGAATACTGAAATCCACCTTATGGTGACTATCCAAGAAGAAGCTGTTAGATGCACACTTTAAAGCCTCTACAAATAATTAGGCCTAAAAAAATATATAGAGCCAACTGATGTGAAAATGAGAGAAGCATGTAAATAAAACACAAACAGAAAAACAGAGCAAAAACCTCAATCCTCTCCCAAACTACAAGGATGTTATTTTCATGCTTTAATTTTGTTATATACAGACTTAATCTCACACTGAAAAAAGTTTCTAATGCAAATTTTTAACCCTCTTATCACAGCTATAATATACCTTTATATGTAATATAGATAATGTACATAAAGATTACAGGAAAATGATTTCTTTAATGCTTTTCTGTGATGCAAGTCAATATCTCTGAGTATAAACACAAATTTATGCAAGCTAGAAGAGTGATGAATAATGGGACAGAAGCTGGTTAACTTTTACAGCCTTTGCATGTTTATCTCAGTCTCGAATTGCAGCAGTTCTGTTCCTTTTCTTTGTTTTTAAGTCATGGTGTTTTGTCAACTTTTGCTTCTCTGATTAAGATGAATAAGTAGGATTTGGGATTAAGAGTACATTATGAGGATGTGTGTAAAAGAACAGTTTTTGAGTTGTTCCTTGTAAGTAGACTAGGGTTTTATAGTGTTTACAACCTGGCAAGTAGTACTGGAAACTCTTCTTTTGCTTTTTAGTGCAATAAACCTCTCCCTTGGATTGTAGTATAAATTCAGGTGCTATGTGAGACAGGTGAGGTTTCTGTTCTGTATCTCTGTCTGAGATTATAAGCATCTGACTTTTTTTTCTTTTAGTAGTGTCTTATCTCCTACTGATCACTTCTCTTAAAAGGACTTTTTTCCTGGTAGCCTTACTTATGTATGAGTCATTCAAGTCAAGAGAAGAAAGCTGCAGACTTTAGTTAGATGGAGGGCATAAAAATATGGTTCTTTTCTGTTGAACTATTTGGAGTCTGTGCATCATGGCTTGCATTTACCCAGCTATTTTAAAGGAGGATCTCAAAGCATTTTAGGGAAAGAATTAAGCAGTCTTAATCCTAAGAGACCTGGAGCTGTAACTGGCATAACACCTAGGAATCAAGCAGCCTGATAAGTTGTTAATGGCATAATGCCATCAAATCAGTCTCCCACCCTATTTTTTTCCCGAGTGCTAAACTTTTCATTTGGTAATGGTGGCTTGAACCAGTAGCTAAACTATTTGGGCGAAAAAAATCTACTTCTGCTGGTGTCAAACTGATTTTCCGATCTCTGTTAGATTGTATACTTTTAGGTGTACAAAGAGAGAGATGCATGGGATTTCAGCTGAAATTTGAGCTCCTTCATATGACTAACACAAGACTTTTGCTATGTGGGTACTGAAAACCCATGCATGAGCCTAAGTCCAATTTCCTCAATTTGTAAACTCTGCTCTGGTTTGTGGTCTTTAAAATGTACCACTGCCACCAGACATTTTGGCCAGTGTACTTCAGAACAGAAATACAGATACCCATCACACTGAAATCCATATCATTATAAATTGCTAAAGATAATTATACACTTTTATTGCTAATAAATAAGGCATAATTTTTCTTTTCCATGTTACGAAAGATCCCTCCTTGTTTTCTCCCTTCAGTTTCCAAAATGTAACTTGCTATAGGTGGGACTTTCATTGTCAGTGGAGAAGACTTTTTCTTTTAAAAGAGTCATTAGAAATCAAGCAAGGGCAATGATGACACTTCTGTGATACCTTGTATTACATACAATGTCAGTCTGATGGTCTCTGGACCTCAAAAATCTGTGAATCCAGGAAGCTTAAGTAAAAATAGTAATGTTATCCAGTAACTGAGAAGCTCTAATATGGTGTTAGTAAAGCCAGAATGAAAGTATAAGGATCGTGGTGAGGCAAATGCAGGTCATGTTTAGAAATATGAAGGGTGCTCTTCCTACTATTCAATGTAATTATTTGCTAAGGAAAGAGTGGTAGTACAAATAATGGGAAACAACCAGTCAGATGCACAAGTAGTTATTCATCTTCATGGTAGGGTCAGCTGTCAAATTGAGCAGATAGAATACCCTTCCGTTAGGAACTGATTAGCATTGTATTTGGTAGGGCAAGGGGGATGCCTTTGTTTGTATCAAATATGTCGTATTTTGCAAGTGAGGATAGATGAATCTTTAGTCTGAAGGAGGCTTCTGAACTCTGGAATATCTTGTCTTCAGATTAGGTGTATATAATGGAATCAGACACTTTGATTATTTTGCATGCAGTACGATCAGAAATCCTTTCAAAGGGGGTGTGACAGTAGTGAGCTGCTGAAGAAGCATTCAAAAACTGTTTCTGCTGGAGAGCTGTGTGACTGCAGTCAGTTGCAGCAAGCAACCATCAATGGTTTTCATACTATGAGTTGAAATGAAATTGCTAATTTAATCTTCCTGTGCCTAAATTTAAGGAGACGGGTTTCTTAAGCAGGAAATGAGCCAAATTCTGCTTGTATCAAGGTCAGCAACAAGGCCACATTTACTAATTACATTAAGAGCATATCTGTGTTTTTTTACAAAGAATATAAAATACATGAATTTTTGCTCACCATACTAGAAATCTGCTGCTTTCTGCTGTTGCTACCTGTTATTCTTACTGCCTCTGATTAAAATTCCCTTTGTAAGGATGTTTTACCTCTATCTTGAACTTCTTGCACTTTTCTTTGAAGCAGCAGACTGTTGGGAGGAATAGGATTCTGCCAAACAAGTGTTGACTGAATATTGTGATTCTTGCATCCCCTTGTTAAATTTGGGATTGGGTTAAACTATAAATTAATTAAAAATGTTGTCAGTCTTAATACATATTTAATTATAAAAAAGTCAAGCTAATACTTGGGAATTTTATATATTAGATTTTCTGTAAAATTAGAATAAGACACAATAGCATTTTTTTCCAGACAAGTACAGATGGCAACTGAATAGGTCTGCATCATAAACTCCTGAAATGTGATATTGAAAACCAGATGCAGATATGTATTTGTGTAGCTGTTTTTTAAGGGTAATCTTTCTAAAATAGCAAAATTACAGATGTCTTGTACAGCAGTGTGTACAAAACCCACTTTGAGCACTTCTTAATCCTGACATTTTTAGAGGGAAGGTTATGAAGGATGCACTAAAGATTATGCCTGACATTGTCATGAGCTTTTTACAAAAATATGTAAAAGAAGTGAGCTTGTGTGGGCTGTGTGTCAGGTAAATTGTGCCTGAAACGTGCTTGAGATTTAGCAAGGAATTATGCTTTTTATGGGAAATTTCCACTAGTAGCACCAGGTAAAGTTACTGCACTTTGTGATGGTTGCCAGTTTTCCCCAGCATGAAAGCAAGGTGGTCACATTAAGGAGCATGTCAGGTTTAGCTCTACTGTGCCTGTTCTGTCCCTTGAAGGAGCCCACTGTCTGTACAGCAAAATGCTATCAGGCTTGTGCTTGAGCAAAGAAAAAAATGAATCAGGATTGGTTCTCTGCAGGTATAGCTCCCCTCTAGCTCTAAACAGCAGAGCTCAAGTAAAACAAATGAAAACACAAGTTAAAAACCACAATATCCAGCATAGTTCGGAGGAAAAAGAATTGTATTTTGCCCATAGTTTTGTTAATGGAATAAATCTTGTATTTAATTAAGGGTGGTTTTCCTTAAGTGTTAAATATTTTTTTTTGCTTTATACTGTGTGAAAATAAAGCTCTGGTGTGTCCCACATGTTTGCAGAACAGGCATTTAATACCAAGAGCATTTAGGGGGAATGGCTCAATACATCAAACAGGAACTGAGAACTGTTAATTGCAGACTGTGTTCTTAAAACGAGCATGTTCTTTAAGTGTAAGCAGGCTGTATCACTATGGTTCATCGGTGTTTTGGAGCTGGCATACCACTGTCACAGGCTTACTTCCTGAAACAGACCTACTCATGACAGAGGAGTGAGAATAAGAAATGTGTATATTTCTTAATATAAACATAGTTTAGTGGGCTCTTTGATGGCTGTAATAATTTAAAGCTTGATGATGAGATGATCTGAGAGTTATGGGAAGAAAAGTTGCTTGCAGATGAAACAACAGACTTTCTAGTGAAACACTGAAGCAATTCAGTATTTAGGTGACTGTAATGTGACTTTTTCACTCTTACTGTCCGTGCACACACAAATCTGAATGTGGAAGCAACTGTTTGTAGAATTAGTAAATTGCAGTGTGGCTTAAGATAAAATATGAATTGTCCAGAGTTACCACCCCACATACATCAGTGCTGTAAGAAAGAGTTGTTACTCTTAGTTTCATTTTGTTCTGTACCTCACAGTCAGCTTTTTGGCATGCAGAAACATGTCCAAAGTCAAAGTAATTCTGAATTTGTCTGTGAATGAGTTTGTGCAACTCCATTAGTTATCCATGCTCTGATATTTCTTAACCATTCTAGCTGATATTTGATATTTACATGGACAATGTCTCCTTGTGATTCTGAGAAATGAGTGATGTGTCTTCCTGTGTGCAGAAGTTTGCTGATGAATTTGGAAAAATAGGTATTTCTGCACTGATATTTCCCGTAAAAAATATTTCCTTACCAGACACCTTCTCTGTAACATGAAATGTCAATTTTTAAACAATATGGTGTTTAGATTTTGTAAATATTTTCCTTACATTGTTTAAAGGACAATAGGTAACAAGTATTTTTAACAATGATCATGTTCTAGACAACAGCTATCGAAGTTCCCTATTCCCTCTTAATAGTTTTTTAAACATCTCTAACACAAATTGTTAATTAGCTTATATGTGCTAACTCTACTTGATATTTGTTCTTCTTTCAATGGAAAGCTACTATTTTGTACCTTCTTAACATACAAAGTACACGGAAACCCATTCTAAAGAAGCAGCTATCCAAGCAGTAGATTTCAAGCAAAAAAACTTTTTCTGTAGCTAAAGCCAATGAGTGTACCAGGATTTGACCTTTCAGAAGTTCAGTTATACTTAGGATGCTTTAATTTATTGCATGATGCTCAGCCCTCAGCTATCTTTCATCCATTTGCCAGACTTCATTAATTTTATTAATGTCTGTCTGGAACTTGGGAAAACAAAACTGGGCATGGTGTTCCAGATGTGGTCTTATAAGTGCCAAATAATCATTTTTCTGACCTGCTGGTTATATTCTGGTAGCACAACCTGTTGCGTTGTTAGTCATGTTCATCTTGTCTTCCAGCAGGATTCTTAGATCCTTTCTGCAGAATTGCTCAATATCTTTTTTAATCTTGCCTATATTGTTGGATTTTTCTACCCTCTGCACAGGACTCTGCATTTGTCTTTGTTCCAGCATGAGATTCCTGTCAGCCCAGAACTGCAGCTTCTCAAGGTCACCAGCTTATCAAGCACTCCTCCTAGTTTGTTCCTATGAGGCACATGCCACGGTCTGACAGACTTCAATCTGGAGCAAAACACTTGCTCAGCGTACTGAGGTTGATCCCAGCTGCTGGGACTCTACTCTGTCTTATTTGTAATGAATGTGTAGTTCAAACCTTTGTGAGTTGCAGTTCCTGTAGAGGCACTTCGAGTACTGCAAATCCTGGGTTGCTTTGTCCAGTTTCTTCTTGATTCTGCTAATGCCAGCAGCTGCAGGATGACTTTCTTCCCCCTCAAAGCCCAGTTCAAAGATGCAGAGAAGATTGTGGTTTTATGATATTCAAGGCAAGTCAGCTAATACCTAAAAACACTGTTAAGTTGCTTTCTTGCTTCTGCTGTTTTGCTTTAAGACCCCCCCCAAGTGGAAATAGGGGATCTGAGCCCTGGTGCTTTGCATGAGATCAGTCCACATCCCGTATGATCCTGTGCAGTCAGCAGATGCTATACACATTACTGTAAGTATGCTATTGGTAGCTGTATGTTAAGCAGTGTACATCAAAGGAAAATATAAGCTATACTAGAGTCTCTGGTATCAGTGAGTTTGTCAGTTTATCCACTGTAATCTTTTCAAAGAGGTGATGAAGAAAATCAAAACTTTCTATGACACTGACAATTTGTCACACAGCATTCAGATGAACAACATGGTTGTGTTATGGATGTTATATTCTGGTCTTACTGAGTGAAACTACATCGCTGCCTTCAGTTGGATAGCTTTATAATATTTTGGCTCTTTTAATAACTGTTCTGTTATCTCCTGCTTTCAGCAGGTAATGATACAAGAGACTGCTTATCAATCTTCAAAACTTACCAACTGTACTGTGCTCACCAACACTGAAAGCTCAGTGTGAGTCACTGTACTTAGAAGATACTGAGATGGAGAAGTAAAACAATAACAAGTGGAAATTAAAAGCAGAAGTAGACTGTCTTTTTTTTTAATGTCTTTTAGGGATGATGTGGTTCTGTAGCAATGAAAAGTTACAGCCTCTCATTCTTTATATGAGACAGTGAAATTGCATCTGGAATTTCAGAGCAAAGTGTGGAGCACCTCCACATTTCAGAGATGTCATATTATACCTCCCCTCTATCTCAGTAGCTAATTTTTCTGTAGTATGGTAGTTTATAAGATATATTATAAAATATATTATTACATAGATCCCTTTGGGAGCTCAGTGGTGGTATTCTGAGAAATCTAAGGGATTCAGGTACTGCAGCTCTAAGTTGCTTTGGGACACTTAGCTAACTCACAGCTTAACATGATTCTGGAGTGAGCTCAGTTTTACTACGTTGTGGTTGAAAAGCTGTGTAACATAAGATGAGTCCTGTTTTCTGTATGATGAAAGAAGAGTGATGAAAGCACTCAAGGGGAATACAGGGAATTTTCATGTGTTTCTACCAACTGGAATGCTAGAAAACAGGAAACAGGATTTCAGACTTGTGGAGTGACAAGAAGTAGTGAGCTATGATGGGCTTTATACCAGCTTTCCTTTGAAACTGGGAATAGTGACGACTACACAACATGTCTTGTATTGAGTAATTCAAGACTTTATATTACAGCCCTGAGAAAATAATTTACAGAGTCACTAAGAAAACAAGGACTTCTAGGGATTTCAATTTGTATTGTTCTTTAGTGCCTTTACATTGGGCCATTGTTCACATCTAGTGTGAAATCTGGCTGAAGGCAATTTGGATGCTCTCATTCTGTTTGCCAGTGGGTGTCATCTCAAAGGCTGTCTCTTTAGTATCCTGCTGTCAGCTTCAACTGAAAGGTCAGTGGGTTAATGAGAGTGAATAAAATACCTTCTGATCCAGACAGGTGGCCTTTCCAAATTGGGTAAAACTAGCAGAACAACTTAGGGAAGCATGAAGCTCAGTTGCCACTGCTTGTAGTTGGAACACTCTGGTATCTGGCGCTGTCAGTCCAGAATCTTTTATGAGCTCTGCGTTCACTTTAGAATATAGAAAAAACAAGCAAAGACTGAAACGTTATCTGTGAGTTGTGGTTTTTATATGCAGCTTGAAGATGCCAGCCATTTCTGAGTATGCATGTGTTT